>JAEIFU010001602.1:0-63689 GCA_018904235.1 Lordiphosa stackelbergi | reverse complement strand
CACAATAATTTGTTGTGCTGTTTTGATCATTCCTTGCACTTGTCTGATGACTGCACTTAAACGCGTGGTTGAAATTCTCTCAAATGTATATCAAAATGTAAAGCAAAGCAACCTTATAACGGTAATAGTGAATTTAACAAAAAGAAACAACGATTAGTTTCTGGAGGCAAAAATTGGAGGCCGTCTACAGACGGCCTTGCCCGTTAGAGGGATAAGTCCGTATCGCCCATATCGCCCATTTGTCGGATGTTTTCTAACACCTCGGCTATCCATCGATGTATTATGTATGCATGTACTGTTAAGTAGAGGCCAACACTTAAATTTACAGAATTTTACTTTTTTCTTTTATAGCTGGCGTGTTTACATCATGTGGCAAGAGGAAACCAATGATGGTGGACGGTAGATGGTGACCATGTGAACACGAATTTCATTTTTCCACCATCTTCTCCACGTTCCGCCAAGATGGACTAGGCTATAAGTTCACTCACTTGAACGAACCGCCAAATATTGTTATCGATAACTATGGTCCACTGCCCAAGCTAATAAGTTATCAGTATCAGCTCTGAGCAAAATAGCTGTATGATCCATATCAATTTTCTTGCTATTTCTATCTATTTATTTGCTTTTTTGTGCTATAAACTGCCTTAAGATAAAAGAATGAGCAAATGCAGGGTCAAACCAGAGCCAAACAAAGATTCTTTAGAGGTGTGCACAGAGGCAAGAGAAAGTTTGCTGCTCTGGGAAGACGAAGACGACGAAATACCTTTTGGCCAGGATAAAGTCAGAGCTGCTGTCTCAAGATGAAAGGGATCCACTTGTGGTTAATTGTGGGCCGGCCAGCACAGAATTCTTTTGAAGGGTAAGTGGAAATACATTCATAGGTGGTAGATATTATTTGGCAAATTTTATTTTCTTTTTCACAGCTCTAATGATAGACGAACAAGAAGAACCCATAAGCTATCAACTTCCTGGTCCACAAAAAGTCTGCTCCAGTTGTGGCCAGTGCTGGCAATCGACAGGTGAATTGAACCAGCACAACTGCCAGTTAATTGATGCCAATCGCTTCAAGTGTAAGCTCTGCCCCGAGGAGTTTCAATACAAACATGAGCTTAAAAGCATCAAAAATGGCACAGGGAGGAGGAAATTTTTAAGGACTTGTCCTGCTCTAAATGCGGCAGGTGCTTCAAATCGAAAGCTGGATTAACCCAGCACAAGTGCCGGTTTATTTCTGCCCATCGCTTCAAGTGTAAACTCTGCCCCAAAGTCTTTCCATACAATCGTGAGCTTAAAGATCATGAGAAATATCACATGGCGGAGGCACTATTTAAGGACTTGTCCTGCTCCAAATGTGGCGTCACCTGCCAAAATGTCTCTGGCCTGATGGTGCACATGCGCCGCCATACAGATGAGAAGCCCTTCAAGTGCCAGCAATGTCCCATAAGTTTCTGTTATCAACGGGATCTGATCAAGCACCTGCGCATACACACAAACCAAACCATGTTTCCCTGTGGAATATGTGGCGAGATTTTGGTCCGGAACGAGAACTTATCGAGCATATACGCATATTTCATACAATTCTGCGTGGTTCGTTCCTATGTCCCCACTGTCCGCGTTCATTTGCCCGTTATGATGGACTGCGAGCCCATTTGCGTCTCCACAATGGCGATAGTTCATTGCACGAGGACTTAAGCTCACAAACATCATCTCACAGGCCATACAAAATGTAAGGCAATAAAGCAAGCGACCAGAACGGCAACCGAGACTCATTTGGCAAGGGATGCCAATATAGACTTAGTTAATGTAAAGATTATAGAAGACAATAAAATGTTTGGGCAAGATGCTTAGGATAAGTAACGATTTAATACAGAAATTTTATATATTTTTTTAATAATTTGGCAAAATACAAAAGAAACCAATTCACCGAACTTGGCTGGCTTGCATAGAAGGAATCATCTTCCGTCACATAAAGTATATATATATTTTGATCGGCATGGCGAGCTGAGTCTACTGAGCTTTGTATTAAAATTTCGGCACCGACGAAGTAAGGTTTGCTTTCTTGTTTTTATTTCAACAGCAAAAACAATTGTAGTTCATAGCTTTGAGGTATGCAAACCGGATCTGAACCAAATCGTACCGAAGTTCTGCTCGTAAACCAAAAATTCGGTTCATTTAATCTTCAAGTTCTCCCTTTGTCCAACTTTAAATTGAAATTTCTACATTTTGAGTAAAAAAACAAATTAATTTATTTTCCATTAAAATTGTGTAAAAAACCAGAACCTTCGGTCAAAAACCTCGAACTGGAGCTTCGAATAAATGATTCAAGCTTGCAGCCCTGTATTCCTACATTATATTCATAATATGGATATTTTTGATCAGCAATTTTAAGAAAATTTTAAATACTGCAACATCATTGCAGAAGGACGACGAATTTCAAATACCTTGCCCTCTTGGCAGGACAACAAAATTGTCGTCAAAAGAGTTTTATGTGGAACATTCAAGCATAATCGACTGCTATAACTTTTCAACCGATTCAATATGATCTCAATCGACGACAAATTCTAAATAATAGGAACACAAATGGAAACTGAATTCGTCCTACAAAACTATTAGAACAATTTGTTTATAATTTTACTTAGTAAGGTATAAACGCAAGAATTGATGCCCTGCTGTGTCCTAATTTTTTTGTTTCGACAGCTTTGTTGAATGGAGCCGAAAATCCGCTGTTCGAAAAAATAAGAAATACACACTTAGTTCCTTACCTTTAATATCAAGTAGCTTTTGATAACTTCGACTTCATAGAAGTTATATCGACCCCTGTGCGCGAAAACATCGTATGTGCCATTTTTTACGAAATTGACATTTTGATGCCAATTAGTTCTAAATCCACCAACTTATCATCTGGTAAAACTATATAGCGATAATCGCTTCGGTTACGGAGATACAACGAAATCAATTTAATCGTATGTGCCAATGATGAGTTTTTTCTTGTGGGCGAAATGATCGTATGTGCCACACAATACTGATATTCAACAGTCTGGTGCGAAAATTGCGAAATTGGCAGTGAGCGAGTGAGGAGAGCACGCGCTTTTAAACCCTTGCGCTGTCAGTAACAGTTTCATCCTTCTTACCTTGTTTTCCTGCATTTAAATTGAGCAGTAAATTTTTGCATTTGTTCTGTGTGGACGTTAGTTGATCCTAAACCAAAGATGGTTCCTCACAATAAAACGCATCAACAGAAAATAGAACTCTTAAAATCATACTTCGAGAAACTTCCTGCAGTACCATCACATTATTGCAGAGCCAAAAGCACTAAAGTTTATTTGTCGCAGCAATTCAGAAACTTTTTAAGTGCTATATTTAGCATGAAAAATGAAAACCTCAGCTGCTCTATTGTTTCGATTTGTATATTTAGACAGATTTTTAAAAAAGATTGTAATATTGGCTTTACTTACCAAAAAAGATAAGTGCACTAAGTGCGCAAATATTAAGTTTCTTGATGAAGAAGACAAAAAATATAGCATTAATGCAGATGAATTTCAGATGCACATCACAGACAAGGATGATAGCAAGTGCATTTTTCCTCAGAAAACAAAAAGTAAGGAAGAAGATCTCAAAGATCATATGAGCTAGAATCGATTTACAGAAAGTTTTGAACACTCCATTCGGAAAAGTATTACACCTTTATATTCTCGAAAATATGCCTACTACAATTTTAGCGTTTACGAAAGTAGTACAAGAAATTGATTTTGTATGCTTAGCGCTTTATAAATATTTACTTATCATAGTCTTATCAGTCTATACTGCGACAGTTGCGCTGATCAAAACCAAAATAAAGATAAAATAGCTATGTTGGCATATTTTTTAAAAACTGAGACTTTTGTTTACACCATCAAATACATATTTACTTCCGGGCCATACTATGATGCCAGTTGATTTCGTACATAGCAAAATTGAATATTTTTTGCGAACTATTTGGGCACCTAGTGACGCAGCGCACGAACCTATCCATCGGGCTACGGCTGCATCGAAATGGGGCAAACCGATTTTCCAAACTGGAAGTCATTTGCAAATTCATTACTTCCCAGTAAAATTAAATTGAACATGAATTCGCTGCACATCGCCAAATTTCAGAAAAATTCAGATTCAATTGAACTACAATATGGTTATTTCGATAGTTCTCAGAAAAGACTATTACCAATCTAAATTTTGCCGAGAAGATAAAATCATTATAACATAATACCTTATGTATTTCGACCAAAAAATATGATGAATACTTAAATCTGCAACATTCGTCAAATTTAAAAGTCTCTTTGGTTGAAAGTGACGAAGAAGATTATTTACTTTGTTAAAATAAGACTTTGTTAAATTGAAAATTTTCTTTATTTTAGTTTTATAATTACATACTTGAAATAAAAATTATGAATATTTTATTTTTCATTGATTTTTCATATAAAAATATTTTTTTTTTATTTTGTTTTTATGTATTTTGTACAATTTGACCTGTTTTACACATTATCGTAAGTGCCAAACTTGATGATGCATTAAAAAAAATTGGTGGGCAAAAACATCGTATGTGCCAAATATAAGTTGTTAGGAAAAAGATCTGCTTTTTCACAAAAATAGTTATGAGTTTAGTTAAATAAATTGATAATCGCCAGCCATCGCATCGAAAAGTAGAAAAAAGCCTCTCCTATAAAATTTAGTTATTGGCACATACGATTTTTCCGCGCACAGGGTCTGACATAACTGTAATTTACAGTAGGAATCAAAACCAATCCTTTGCTTTCTTTTTAAGGTGTATTTATCATCATTGTATTGCTTATTTAGCGTTAGACTTTTCTCTGTGTAGTAAAAAAATTCCAGGGATGCAAACCACTTGGAAATAAGGACTGGTTCGGTTCAGCGGTTCAGACAGTTTTTGAACCGCCGGTTCGGTTCATTGCATGGTTTTTGGGGCTTACTGAACCGCGGTTATGGTTCGGTTCGTTCGGTTCGGTTCGCTCTTTATTCATTTAATTAACTAAAGAAATATATTTTTGATACAAGTATTCAGATTATAAACGTACTCATTTCGTTTTGAAATCCTACAACTTTACATATCAAGTGACGAAAACATCTTTGGTGACTTGATATTGTTTAGAAACTTTGACGGTTTGAAATCAACTAATGAAAGCCAAGCGGATCAAAATAAACTGCCTTCCTTTATATGTGAAGTCCTACAAATATGCCCGGCTACTAAATTAGATGACAAAAGTTCAGCGATTTGAAACCGACTGCTGAAGGCCAAGTAGATTTAATACTTATCATTTCTCATATAAAGACCTCCTAGATTAGTTCCATCAAAATCAAATCGTTCATACGAAAATCTCTAGAGGTTTCTGGAACACACCCGATAATTACAATTTTCTTTTGACCTGATCAAGTAATCTCTGACATATAAACTTAAACAATTCTAATTCAAAATCCTTAAGTTCATACGGAAATCGACTTCGATATGAGTAATACACCCTATTATATAATAAACATTTCATTTTTAATAAACTCAAATTTGACATTTCCATTTGATTAGTTTTATTATACTTGTTTATGTGGTTTTCAAAACAACAGGGAATAAAATAGATCTTAAAAGACTTAAATTAACTTCAATATAATGGAATTTTAGTTAAAACTTAATAATAATATATCTCCTAGCATATTTTCATCAATATTGGCTCTTAAGTCTGGTAAAACAAAGTCCAATGTGGAAAATGTTCATTCTTCTGACACTTGTGTGGGTGGAAATGCTAAAACTATTCGAGCTATGCTTAAGTTGACTTTCCTGATAAATATTCCAATATTTCATAATCTTTAGGTAAACGCTAACAATGAATGAATATCCGTTAAGTTTTCATTGACGTTTTGAGATTTAGCTACATTTTTTACTTCTTCTGATGATAGCAGGCTTGATTCCTGGAATTTAAGAAATTGAATTCAAAAATAGTCGGAGCTCTTTTTTCGAAAGAGTTGACAATTACTGAGCTTTGTCGTCCTCCCTTTTTTCAACCTTAATTTTGCATGCCTGCCAGCCATAGAAATACTCATTTTCTATTTCAAGCTAATCTCAATTAAAGATAAAAAGTTAACGTTATAATCCAATATTTAATAATCTTTAGGTAAACGCTAACAATCGATATTTTACTTTTTTATGGAATTGAATGAATATCCGTCATGTTTTCATTAACGTTTTGAATTTTGTTGTATATTAACATTAAATGAGATTTAGCTACCTTTTCACTTCTGATAGCAGGATTGATTCCTAGAATCTAAGAAATCGAATCCAAAAATATGGGCTCATTCATTTCCAAAAGGCACCAATTTCGAATTTTATTTTGTATTTACGCTAAAGAAACCCGCCATTGCCTGCTTTTTGGTCATAGCCGTGGCCTCTCAATATTACTTTCTTTCCTTGTCAATAGATGTTCTTTCACACTAAGAGCTGCTCACACGAACCTCAATCAAATCAATGTTAAAGCCTTAATCGAAATCTAAATCAACTCTAAATCGCTTTTCAGGAATAACATAAAGTAAACAGCAGAGTGCAGACGCGCTGCCAACCTACTATTAGAGCCTTTTCAGCCCTGCCGGTGTGACCGTGGGAAGTAATCTTAACGAGAAGGCCAAGCTAACTTTGCCGAAGTTTTTATACCCTTGCAAACATGTTTTAATAAATCAGAGTTTTAGAACGGCAGCATTAAAACAAGCAATTTGTCCTAAACAAACCCATTTCCGACCGATAGTTCCCATGCAAACTAAAAGCAATGGTCATCCGATTTTGACCAAAACTTGCAAATCTGTGTGAGAAGCATATAATATTTAATAATCGCTTGGGTAATAAAATTAAAAACAAAAAAGTTTTTTCTCACCACCTTTTCACCCGATAGTCCCTATGGCAGCTATAACATATAGTCATCCGATTCGAACGGTTCCGACAGATTACCAGTGTGCAGTAAAAGAAGACTCTGAGAAGTTTCAGCTCGAGTTTGTAGAAAAAAAAAAAAAAAAAAAAAAAAAAAAAAAAAAAAAATTATTTAAAAAAAAAAAAAAATAAAATAAATAAAAAACAACAAAAAGGGAGAGTTACGGACAACACACCCCCCTGCGTTCGCCGCTGGTTGATCACAATGTATAGTTAGGGTCGAAAATGAAATTTTTAAACGTTGCAAACTCTCTGGGCAAAATTTTAATACTCTTTGCAAGGGTATAAAAAACACACGAAGCAAAAATGGGACAGAATTTCTAGCGTCCATTTTAAAGGAGCAAAATTGGGAGGAATTTTCTGACGGATTTACTAATTTTTCTGTAGGTACACTAACATTTAAAGACCAATTCTCGATTAGAAACTTTGGATGGAGTCATGCAAGGTATTGAATTCAAATAAATAACGAAGAACAGTACAGTTCCACATTATTTCGGGGCGGTGACCACAAAAAAAACCTTTATAAAAAAATCTTTTGTACTAATAATTTTACCGTAAATAGCCACTGGAACAAACGAATAAAACGAATGGCACTAGATACACAAGAGAGATCAGAATTCAAGCGAAACGATCAAGAATGGACTGAACAGTCGGAAATGAGAGAGGCTGACTTTTAGGTATCACTCTTCGTTTTCGTTTGCACAGCTAAAAAAAATTCTTCATAATCAATTACACTAGTTTACAGCATTTCCGATCCCGACCATTTGACAGTCATTTCATATGTAAATCTCTTCGCTGAGTCCAAAAATGCAGTCCAAATATTTTTTAGTGGGGCCGTTTTTGAGAAATCGCGGAAAAGCTGGTTTTCAGATTCTGAAAAAAAGTACCTTTAGAAAATGTGTATATCTTCAGTATTTGTTCATTCATTATGAAATGGTAATGCTTTTTTGGAAGGTAATTGAACGTCCTATCATTCATTCATACATCTCTTCTTAATCCGGTGCTTAAATTCGGCGTTATAAAGGCCTTTATCGGCAACTATGCATTAAATTGATCATTTTAAAAAAAAAAAGCCAGATTTTAAGTGTGATTTTCACCACGAACAAAATTGTGTAAAATTTATTTTATTGCTGGTCACTAAAGATTTAGCTATTTACAATACAACGCCGCGTAGTTTATTAAAATCCGTTGAAGAATGTAGAAGTTATTAAATGGAAGCTTTCAAGTTCTTGCAATTTGACTTATTTTGATTGTTTTTTTGTTCGTCGTAGGAGGCATAGTTAACATTCAAACTATTCTGTTTAAAGGCCTACTATTTTGGACTCAGCGGGGGGACTTACATAAGAAATTGGCTACCAAACGTTCGGGATCGCAGAAATTTTATTATTTTGTAAACTAGTGTTATAGACTAGAATGCAAATTAAACTTCACTAACAATTTCTAAATTGATTACAGAATTAAGGAAAATTCACTTTATGAACATCTAGCAACTAAAAGAGTGCGTAATTTAGCAATTATTTTCCACCGACTAAGAAGCATTACTTTTCAAAACGAAAAGCTTTTTCGCCTGGGTGCTAACGCGGGGCGTTATCGTTTAACAGTGACATACGCCCGGGGCTTATTTCACTTTTGAAAGTGTCATAACGCCCGCGGGTCACTGTCACTTTTTCGGGCTTATAACACTGCCGAAAAGAAAAACAAATTCTGAGTATATTTTGTATACACTTGTACAAACGAAACTCTTATATTAATTTATTAAATATTTTAAGGTTATTTTAACAATTGTCTGCAATAGTGGCAGAGCAATTGCGAATTGTTTTTTTGCCTTTTCTACCAATTTATTTAAGCATTAGACCAAATTTCACAATTCATAAAATTATCATTTTACCAGGCGTACAGCATTTGCGTCATGAATTCGTTGTCTTGATCTGCCTCTTCAATGTCCGAATTGCAGTCCAATTATTCAAATGTCGTTTCCCACTTGATCAAAGCATTTTGTCTGTTTTATGAGACAGTTGAAAGAGTGGTAAGTGAGTTACCCCTACTCCAAAGTTCTTAATAAATTATAGTATATGTTTGTGAAGAATTGAGAATGCGCGCAGAAATATTTTTAAAAAAAACAAATTTCATTGTGTGAATAAAAAACATTGAAAGAAAAAAAGGGTTTTCTCACTAGAATAATTGACGATGTTTCTATGGCAGCTAATATGCTATAGTCAATCGATTTAAATCAAACTAGTATATATAATATTATCTAAAAAGTTTGCGAGCGATAACATTGAAAACAAACAAGTTTTTCTCACTAAATCTACTTTTTCAATCGACAGTTCCTAGGGCAGTTATATGCTGTAGTCATCCGATCTAGCCGGTTCCGACAAATGTGCAGAGTATTTGCAGAGTATTGTACCAAAGTTTGGTTAAGATAGATTTAAAAATATCAACTCAGCTCGTCATGCTGACTTTATGTTGTCGGAGATGCTTCTTTCTGTGCGGTACTAACATCCGGACAATTTCAATATACCCTCTCCAAGGGTATAAAAACGATTTTATTCCAACAAAACAAAACGACATAAATTCTCGATTATAATTTTATTACTTTGGATTATTTATTTTAGAACATAATGGTTAAGGTATATATTTTAAGGTATCAATGGATTCGTTTGTACGCTCTAGAAAATCTTTTTTAATCAAATTTTCTATGCATTTCTTAAATAGTTTCCAATTGGGCATAAAACGTTTCGACGTATAAGTCTTCACCTCTTTGAAAAGCTCTTCCTGCTTTAGGGTTTTTTTCTTTTTCATAATTGTTATAATAGCAGATTCTAGAATAAATTTTTGTTTTTCTTCGATGGTTTCTGCATTTGCCATGACGGAATCTACCTCACATAAAGATGGTGCGATATCAATTAAATGCTTCTTGTTCGTATAGTTCAGACATAGCTTAACAGTAGATGTTGAACTCAATGAGTTGGCATTATCGTTGGATGTCAATAGATTCGTGTCCAAAAGTTCTTTCAATACCTAGAAATATTGTTGTATTAATATTAAAGAGTTGTCTAAGGTGTCATACGACAAGGCTTACCCTAATTAAATCTTCAAGTTGGGTCTGAGTATTCTCCTTCAATTGCTGGACGGTGTAGCTAAGTTGATTATTGAATTGCAACAGCACAGCCATTTGAAACGTAGTCGCCTGAAGTGTATGTGAACCTTGTTGGTTTAGGTTCATAGTGAGCTCACCCCTGGACATGGAATATATCCAAGCTTGTAAAATTCTATTCTGCTGCTTAGCGTGCAGGTAAAACAATTCAAACTCATCAACGCATGGTTGCAACTCTGTAGGCAAACGAAAGTTCGGTCCAGAAGCAAGCGGCCATTTGTTGGAACTAAGCATTTTAACTTGATAGTCGAAACCGAAATGTATCTTATTTTCTTGAAATTTGTCATTCAATTCTTTGGCACGCTTAAAACCGTTTAACCATTTTTGATGTTTTTTTGAAAAATCCACACCTTTTGCAGTTGTAGTCTTCTTAATTAACAGCTGTACAGCCGTCGTATCATCGGAGAGTGATTTGTTAACAAAATAATGCATTAGCATACTCGTATAGTGTTGACGAAAGATTTCTTGATTGTTGACATATCCTAGAAGGTATAAAATCCGATCAATATATTTGTCAAGATTATTGGTTGGGTTTTTAAGCAACTGTTCAAGGCATTGGGCAACCAATTTTGGAGAGTTATCATCATCGAGAAATTTTCTACATGCTTTGTCTGCCACATGTATGAAACTCGGGTGAGCGGAGAAAAGCCTTACCATAATATCTTGATTCCGCTGGAGTATGTTTAGTACGGAGTTGGCGAAAATTAAGCACTTTTTGGTTATGTCATGTGAAATGGCGTTCTTGAACTCACTGTAGATATTCTGTTGCAGTAAATTCTCAAGTTCTAATACGATCCTCAGGGTCTGTTTTTTCCAGGTTTTACGCTCTGGTTCTTTAAATGTCTTTCGCTCGATTTCTTCAAGGGCTTTATGAATTTCCTCAAATGAACCTAATACAGCATGTACTAAGCTGAAGTCCTGCATGGTATTGACTAAACCTTTCGCTAAAGGTTCGCACTTGGCTTCAAGATAAAGCTCATCCCACATTATAAGACACCATTCAGAGATTCTATTTTCATTCTCTCTGTATTGTATGCAGTTCATGTTTAAGCTGTCGTAGAAGCAATCCAACAGCAGGCAAGCGGCCTGATACTGTTTCCAATACTCTAAATACTTAGTGGGTGACTCTGGTGACAGTTCCTCGAAGTAAGTTTCAATGTAATTTTTTAAATATTCTCCATAAAATCTTTTCGAGCTTTCGGCCATATCTTGCCCTGGTTTCGGACAATGTTGAGCAAAACACTTGAAAAAACTTTTGCATTCATTTAGATACTTCTCATCAACACCCTTAAAAATCTTTTCCAACTGAACTTGAAAAAAATCTTCTTTTATTATGGTATATAGTTCATTAATATGTTGTGGCCATTGCACAAATAAATATGGTAATCTGCTTTGCAATTCTTTAAATTTCTCATTTTTCAGCAAATACTGAAATTCTTTTTTCGAATGCTCCTCATAAAATTTCACACCCTGAATACCAAATACATTATCCATTTTTTTGCCCACCGCGACCATTTGATTTGTATCCAAAACGTATAACTTGACATACGATTCCATTATTTCGTATACTAGGCGACGGTCTATAAGCTCACCATTGACCTCTGCTTCGATCAAACTACTTACTCCATCGGTTAGTGGTCCATTTAATTCACCCATAGATTGCTTAAAGGTTATCATGGCCCTGCGATAGATATACACCTCATTCTCCTCATGTATTAGCCAATTTTGGTTCATGTAATTGCAAAGTTGGTTGAGTAACGCGCTTGAAGTTTCGTACGACTTAAAACAGTTAAGATAGGACCGCAGTAACATTTCATCGTCAGTGATTGACTCCAGTTCGTGCAGCAAATCTCGCAAATTGTTTCTTAGATACTGCCCAAGGTTCGAATTCAGGTGTCTGCCTGGCGCTTGAGGATGTGTGTCACCATAACTGATATAGATTGAGCAATACTGAAAGACAAATGTGTAGATCTCCATATATTCTTTGCCAGTCAATCGTGTAGGTGATTGACTTTTATAGATCCGATTTAGGTAGACTTCAAATTTAACCCACATCTTATTCAGTCTTTCCAACTGGCTATCAGAAAGATACATTTTTGGTCTTTGAGTTTAATATTTTGCTTATCTCGGCAAGGGGCTACTCTGATGTCATCGATGTTCTTTGTTAGCAAATGTTTTGTTATTTGCCACCACGTCCAGTATTTATGTTAATGGGGGGAGATAAGGATTAAGTTCAACGATGAGAATATTTTAAGTCCAATTAATTTTAAATTCGTGTCTTTTTTGAATTTAATTTCACTTTAAATTATAGGGGTGATTCACTTTATTTTGGAAATATCAATTTAGGGATGCATCGATGGTGATATCGATAGTGCGTCATTGCCCTAGTTATGGACACTGAACGTTAATAATATTAATCTCGCCCAAACCCATCTGACAATCTGACATGACCCAGTAGCTGCCAAAATCCATATAAATATAAATTTTTAGCTATTATATTCCGATCAAATTTTTGTTTCAGCTGTTCGGTTATTTAAAGCAGTGGTGGGCTGTAAAAAGAACGGAAAGTGTACAACAACATTCTTCTTTTTGTCATTTGCTTTCGATTAGCGCAATGCAGCGAGTGTTTGTTGTAATTTCTATTGCGTCGTGGGCTTAGGTAAATACCGGGCCGGGTTGCGCGAGTAATAAGGGCTACGAGGCTGCCCACCGCTGATTTAAAGCCTTACAAAGACTACTAATCGTGAGGTAATTGGTAGGCTCAAAGGCGCATATCGATCAAAACTAATACCCTGATTTCACTGACACACAATTTTCAAATGACATATACATTTTTTAAATTATAATGAGTTTTTTTCAAAATTTATGCAAAATTTACGAAAAAATCTAATATATGGGCTAATCCGAAAATTTTTTAACCAAGGGCAGAAATTTAAAGTTGTCCAAAATCCAAATGTTAGTTAATGGAATAATATGTATCCATTCAAGCTTCAAAATAAGTAAGCAATATTATTTCTTTATTATTATTTATTATATATTATAGTATTAATTCTTGAAAAAAAGGGGTTTTATTGGTTCAATAAATGGTAAAAACAGTCGTTTCAGTATTTTGAGCTTAGCTAAACTTACAATTTGTTTCATTTTCTTTAATTTAAGGTTCTCATTATATTTGTAAGATGTCTAATATATATTAAAAACTTAAACTAAAAATCGGTTTTCTGTGTGTAACGTCCGCAACGGAAAATAGGGTTTTTTATACCCTTGCAAAGGGTATTATAATATTGCCCAGAAGTTTGCAAGGCATAGAAATATTCATTTCCGACCCTATAAACTATATATATTCTTGATCAGGGTGACGAGCTGATTCGATTGAGCTTTGTCCGTCCGTCTGTCCGTCTGTCTGTCCGTCTGTCTGTCTGTTTCTACGCAAACTAGTCTCTCAGTTTTAAAGCTATCGAGCTGAAACTTTGCACAGAGTCTTCTTTTTACTGCACACTGCTAATATGTCGGAACCGGTCGGATCGGATGACTATATCTTATAGCTGCCATAGGAACTATCGGTCGAAAAGTGGGTCTTTGTGAGAAAAACTTTTTTGTTTTTAATGTTAACGTGTCTCACTTCAGCGATTATTAATATTATACGCTATTACACAGATTTGGAAGTTTATGTCAAAATCGGATGACTATATCTTAAAGCTGCCATAGGAACTATCGGTCGAAAAGTGGGTTTTTTATGAGAAAAATTTTTTGTTTTTATTTGTTAACGTGTCCACGATTATTAATATTATACGCTTTCACATAGATTTGGAAGTTTTTCTCAAAATCGGATGACTATATGTTATAGCTTCCATAGGAACTATCGGTCGAAAAGTGGGTTTGTATGAGAAAAATTTTTTTGTTTTTAATGTTAACGTGTCTCACTTCAGCGATTATTAATATTATACGCTTT
Organism: Lordiphosa stackelbergi; assembly: GCA_018904235.1. Taxonomy (NCBI): domain Eukaryota; kingdom Metazoa; phylum Arthropoda; class Insecta; order Diptera; family Drosophilidae; genus Lordiphosa; species Lordiphosa stackelbergi. The sequence goes on along the minus strand of JAEIFU010001602.1, from coordinate 49,628 downwards.
CACATAGACTTGGAAGTTTTTCTCAAAATCGAATGACTATATCTTACAGCTGCCATAGGAACTATCGGTCGAAAAGTGGGTTTTAATGAGAAAAAATTTTTTGTTTTTAATGTTAACTTGTCTCACTTCAGCGATTATTAATATTATACGATTTTACACAGATTTGGAAGTTTATGTCAAAATCAGATGACTATATCTTATAGCGGCCATAGGAACTATCGGTCGAAAAGAGGGTTTTTATGAGAAAATTTTTTTTGTTTTTAATGTTAACGTGTCTCACTTCAGCGATTATTAATATTATACGCTTTCACAAAGATTTGGAAGTTTTTGTCAAAATCGGATGACTATATCTTATAGCTTCCATAGGAACTATCGGTCGGAAAGTGGGTCTTTGTGAGAAAAACTTTTTTGTTTTTAATGTTAACGTGTCTCACTTCAGCAATTATTAATATTATGCGCTTTTACAAAGATTTGGAAGTTTTGGTCAAAATCGGATGACTATATCTTATAGCTTCCATGGAAACTATCGGTCGAAAAGTGGGTTTTATTTAGAAAAATAGTTTGTTTTAATGCAGGCGTTCTTAAACTCTGATGTATTAAAACATTTGCAAGGGTATAAAAACTTCGGCAAAGACGAAGTTAGCTTGGTTTTCTCGTTTTTTAATTTAACAGAATGAATTTTAATAATATGGTTTTCCAAACTGGCTTTATAAACAGAGTTTTTCATGCCTTTTTATCTGATGAAAAAAAATACATTTATTACACATTTTTTGAATAAAAATTAATGCCAAAATGTGTAACGTTCGCAACGGCATGAAAATACTCAAAAATAAACTTTTAATATTATGAGGTGAAAATATGTGTTAATAATGGATAAATGTCTGCTGAATCTGAATCTGGGCTTTAAATTGCTGTAGGTGGTCGAGAATCCGAAAATCATAACCTCAAAGTAACAAAAAGTGTGTTTAAATAATATTAATATTAATAAATGATAAATATCGAATGCAAAATCGGTATTTCCAACATCGGAAAATGAAATCACAAATAAATTCAATTTGTATCATTACAAAGTAAGTTTTCAGCCAATCGGATGAAAAATATTTTTTTTACATGCAGAATTTTTCGGCCATTTTCCTCTTGGGCGGATTTTCGAAAATTTGGAAAACACGTGTCGCATTATTTCGCGTACTATGCTTACAAACCAAGTTGCTAGTCAATCGGATGAAAAATCAATTCTTTTTTTAAACTGTTTGGCTTAATGGAAAAAGTGTAACGTCCGCAACAGACAAAAAATTAAGATATTTTAATAACGGGATGACTTATAATTTTTTTGAAAACTGGGTTAAAATGGTCGTTTATTCCACTAAATTTTTTTGTAATTAGAATTTTTGGTGTTTATTAAGCAAAATTGGCTACAAAATGTGGAAATGCACATAAGCCTCAAGGTCGACTTCCATTTTTTGTGACGTCCGCAACGGAACTTTAAACAAGCATAACTTTTTTTTTAAATAGATAAACTTTTATTTTAGATTAGGTTTGAAAGTACTCCCAAAGAACTGTATTTTGCATCGTGAAAATATACCAATGTGGACGCCAGCTGTGTTAATTTTAAAAGGAACAAATGTAACGTCCGCAACGCAGGATTAGCCCATATGGTACCTAAATGAGCAAAACCGCGATCCAATGTTTTTCCATCCGATTTGGATTAAACTTGACAGAATTGTGTGGTAGCATATAATATTGATCAGTAACAAGTTTGGGAGCGATAAAATTAAAAACAGAAAAGTTTTTCTTACTCAGACTTTTTTTCTGAACTATCTTCTGTATGGCAGCTATACAATATAAATGTCAGACTTTCATAAATCTTGGTGCAATTATGAGAAAACATAGAAAACTTATAAATACTAGGTTCAGAGACATTTGAATGGAAAACAAAAAAGTTTTTCTCACTAGAACTACTTTTTCGACCGATCGTTCCTATGTCAGCTATATGCTATAGTCATCCGATCCGGCTGGTTCCGACAAATGTGCAGCGTATTTGTACCAGAAGACTTCGTGCAAAGTTTGGTTAAGATCAGTTTTGGGCGTTAATCAATTACGTTTTCAATCAATTGTTTACTCAACTAATAATTTAGTTGAATTAATTTAAATTAATTGTAACTTACAACTAAATCAATTGCAATTGAATTTTTCAATAGTTCCAAACTACACAGAGAAAAATATCCGTTCGAATTGTAACGAAATCCAGAACTTTTGTTGACGATAGTCTGCTAAGCAAGCTTTTTCGATATTCATAAACATTCGTTCACATTATGTTTTGAACATTTTGTTCTCACACATGAACGGTTAGGACTTGTATTATAAAGAATATATGCTCGTTTCAAGAACATTTTGTTCTCGCTTTGCCGGCGACTAAGATCCTGAAAAACAAAAAATATTACCATGGTTCTATCTATCTATATAGGTGAATGTGTAGAAGCCTCCGACCACACCACCCGCGTTCCAACAACCGCAACCTTGTCTAAGCTGTAGCTAAAATTTATAAAAAAAATTATTAATTTGAAAAATTTTATTGCCTTACTTAGTGTGGGACTTGAACTCAGGATCACGAGAAGACTGAACGGACGACGTCATTTTAACATACACGTCCATTAAAACCACACGAGAGACAGCGACATAATCAAATTAAAAAATGAATGCTTAAGAATGAAGTGCTTAAGTGAACATTGAGACTGCCCAGAGCACAGTGTCCTTTCGCTAACGCACGCCGGAGTCGTGCGATCAAATCCCGGTTATGTCGTAGTTTTTTTTTTAATTTAATTTTTTTTAAGGTGTTTTTAATATTGTTTATATTTTTGACAATGCACTTTGGTTTTATGAAATAAATAAATCTTAATAAGCACTGAAAACATAAATAATTATTATATTATATTTATATTATATAATATGTCAGTCGGGCGTACACATTTATATATATAGATTATGTTATATATTCAAGAACATTTTTCGCATTTCATGACTACCGTTCGTGTTTTATGAACGGAAAAAACCGACCAAATTCATGACCATTTGGTTATGATTTTAGAACGTGATATTTTACTCTGTGTACAGTTAAAACCTGGGCTACTTTAAGACGGGCAAATAGTAGGAGTAGAAGAAGTTTAGTAAATTTAGAATAGTTAAAAGTTTGCTAAATTTTACAAATTTTCAACGGAACCAAAATAATTTTAAAGATTGAATAGATGGTAGTTTAAAACTCGAATTTAAGAGGTGTGGACCAAAAACCGCGAAATTCGCCAAATTTTCATTTGAGTATTTACGAAATCGTAGGCGTTGTTAAATAAGAGGCGTAGATTAAACAGTCCAAAATATTGCGAAATTTGCAAATTATTTGTATGACCTAAGATTATAATGAAGGTTTGAAGGATAGCCATGTAGACGCCGCGGAAAAATACCGTTGCAGATCGAAAATAGTAATAATGTCAAACAATCTTTTGAGGTGGTTTAGGCCAAAATCCTAAAGCAAAGTTCACACAATTAAATAATTAGATAAAATTTTCGGACATTTTGATGAAAATTTCTTCCTCTATGCTTTCATTATTGGTCATCCATGGTATTTATCGCGGTTCAGTATGGTCCTAGTCATGTTAATGTAGTTGTGTGAGGTCATTTGTCGCCCTGAAAAGCAGTTTCTTAAGCAATTCGCGGTTTTATTACCATTCAGCACTTTCAGCTCGTTCTTATGCTTTAATTCTAGTATGATTTTTTACTGGGCTAGGAATAAAGTTTGTTTGAAATTATTTTTATTTTTTTGATCCGCAACGGTATTTTTCCGCGATATGATGATTTGTCAGTCACGGAAAGTGGTTTGAAACATTCTTTATGCTCTTGAATGTATTCTGTACCATTGGTCATCCATTGAATTTATCATAATCTTGGTAATGTAGCTATGTGTGTTCATTTGTGAAAGCAGTTTCTTAAGTATTTGGCGATCTTATTACAATGGAGATCCCTTCGCTGCAAATTTCGTTTGTGCATTGATCATTGCATGATTTATTACTTGATTTGCACTAACGATTTATATTGTTACTAAGATTTGATAGATGGCAATTGCAGACGTTTAAATGGTTAGATAGAACAAAAAAGTCGCGAAATTTTAAGAAAATTTTGTAAAAGTTTCACTTTTTCGTTTTGTGCGTAAAATTTTAAAAGGTAAAAAAAATAACAAAGCAACCAAAAAAAATACAAAATCTTACTATTCAATTGTTAGTTTTTATTCAAATTTTTCAAAAGATTAAGAATTAATCAATTGTTAATTGTAGAATCTGTAGTCATAAGATTTTGCAATTACAATTAAATAATTGTTAAATGCGATAGGTGCGTTAAACCATTAATTTATTGTTAATTCTTTGCCCAACACTGGTTACAATAGCTTTAAAACTGACGGGGGAGATGGCATAGAAACAGAAGGACAGACGAACATGGCTATATCAACTCAGCTCGTCATGCTGATCAAGAATATATTTACTTTATGTGGTCGGAGATGCTTTCTTCTATGCGTTACAAACATCCGGACAATTTTGATATACCCTCTCCAACGGTATAAAAATATGCAAAAAAGCTTTTAATTTTTCAGCAAATGTATTTGAAACATTTTACTATTAACATCAGCAATTAAACCATTGTGTTCGTTTTTTACAGTTTTTAGATTCCTTTTAATTATTATAAAATAAAAATTTAGTCGCTTATGTTTTATTATTTATCATTTATCAAAGTAATTTAAAAATGCCGCTAAACGGCCGATAGAAGTTATCGCAGTAATCTCTGTTACCTATCGAAATCAACCCTGAACGGCATTGAGCTAAAAACAATTAAAGCAAAACAATTTGTATACAGACAGTGGAAATAATTATAATTGCTTGAAAAAATATATAAAAGAGGAGAACAACATGAACATGGGCCTTGTCAAAAGTGAGCCCACAGAGGACATGGAAATAAGTGAAACTTATGTGATGCAGATGTCTTTACTAACCAAGTTGGAGCCGGATGAGGACGAGGATTGTTATTCAAAGCAAGGGAGTACGAGCAATAGCACTGCGGATGGCTTGGAGAATACATCGACAAGCAATGGAACCAAAAGAAGGTCGTGGCCAATGACGAGTAAGACCAAAATGCCCGAAATATTCAAGTTTTTTGGGAATATCGAGAATGTAAGTTAATTACCTTAGAGGAGGGCCAATTAGGTCTAATAACATTTTTATACTAGATCCTATAATTGGACCTTATCCATATAATTGGCCATAAGGTTAATATTAATTCATCTATAATAGAGCTGTGTCTTATACATATATAGCGCTTATATGGCTTTTATCATTATCATTGAAATAAGTAATGGTAATAAAAGTCTAATGAAATGTGAGTTGTAACATTAAAAAAATATTGCTAATGCAATGATTAATAGTTATAACAAAATGAAAAGTAATAAAACTAATTTGTTAAGCATTGCTATTTTCAATGAAAACTTAATTTCATTAGATGGAAAAATTGCATTTTGTTTAACTACCAAAGCAGCAGGGGGACCCAAAAGTAAGATAGAAGGATGTAGTTTCTTTTAGGATTTTTATTAATATTTGGGTTACTTTTCAAATGACTCTAAATGTGCATCCGTCAAAGATGATACATTTTTAAAAGTTTTTGTACAGATGCAGAAGATGGTTGAACCAAGAGAATGCGACTTGTGTAGTTGGATACCGGCTTACACAACACATTAGTCAGGTACCACGCAAATTCTACGCAGATTGGTTATATTAAAATCGAATTTATTAAAATTAATATAATCAAAAAAATCTTAATAAAGCTAAAAATCCAAAAACATGGACATTCTAGTTAAATGATCTCCGCGTGTAAAAATAACATTGCCTTGATTTTGTGCATTGTCCACTGTGGAGCAGTCTCTAAATATTTAAGCTTTATGCATCTCGGCATTTGGGCGCCATCCCAAAAAAATCGTTCAATCCGGTAGCCTTTCATTAAAAAAGTTTAACCCAATACTGTCCATTTTTGTTCCCTCACTTTTTTTTGAGGGTTATTAAATTATGAACAAAACAATAAAAAATAGACGTGGTAATAAAAAATATAATTTTTAGTAAAAACAATAAAAAAAAAAAAAAAAGGGGGATTTTATTTTAGATTTATGGGAACACACCCAATATAGATTTTTTTTTTTCTAATCTCTCCCTTAATAATTTTTAAAATTTTTTATACTCCACCAAATATTTCATTTAGACGAAGGTCAGCTGCAGAACGTTCGGTCTGTGGGTTCAAACTGTTCTAAACTCTGGTGCAAAACTATAGCCGCACCTTGTGTTTTTCAGTGTACGTAATAGAAACAGTGGAGCTAGTAAAACTTTGCGTTTACCGTTTGAAGAACGTTAAAAATGAGAGAAAATAAGTGACAAACATCAACACTCTCAGTGCAAAAATTAACCGTTATGTTTCATTTTCGATTTGTGCACGGTGCAAACTATAGCCGCACTTCGCTAATTAAATAAACTATAGAAAATGTTAAATAATTAATTTATTTTTATTCACTTTAACAATGAGTGTAACCTCCTTTGGCACTAATTAATTCATAGATCCTATTTGGCATACTCTCTACGAGGTATTTTAAATCACTAAGGGACAGTTTTTCCATACCTTAATTATTGTCAATTTGAGCTCCTTAGTACTATTGTACTTAGGGTTTTGAGCATTAATCCTTCGGACAAGCAACGCCCAAAGGTTTTCCATCGGATTCAAGTCCGTGGAGCACGCGGGCCACTCCAAAAACCGAACATTAGTGCCTTGTGTTGCGTGCATTAGTGCGTTGTCCTTTTAGAAAATGACCTTTTAACGCCTTCTACCGCGAAGAGAAGGCCATAAATTTATTTGCAAAATGTCCACGTACTCTCTGGAGTTCATATGAGTGCTTGGAAATGCCAGCTCCAAGCATCCACACTCGCAGAACACAGCCCAAATCATCAATGATCCTCCTCCAAAAATTTCTCTTAGAAAAGTACAGATGTTCCTTCCTCAAATCCCTCCAATAGTGCGAAAACCCATCAGGAAAATCCAAATTATACTTTTTCTCATCCGAGAAAATGATCTGGAAAGATGAATTAGTATTTGCGTTGCTCTATATCTCTGGCGAATTTCATCCGGGCTTCTTTATGGCGATCCAGTAACCTTGCAGACATCTTCAATTTTTGTCGCACTATGTTTTCAGACTTCTTTAAAGAACGTGCAACGGTCCAGCGAGTCACTTTTATGCCACATTCAGCCGCTAATTCATTAGCGGTCTTTAATGAATTAGTTGCAGCATTCACTAATCGGCGCTGGTCACACTGATTTGTCTTCGGCTTACGTCCTCCGGTTTTTTTTTCATATTCATTTTTTTTTTTTTAAATATTTCGCACAACTTTGTCGGATCGTCCAATTTTTCAGACAATTTCACGAAATGAGCAATTCTCACTTTTGAGCGCCAAAATTTGGCCTTTCTCGACATCTGACAGCACTGGCCCACTTGGCATATTTACAAATCCATTACTAATAGTTACTCAACCAAGTGTACGCAAATAAAATCGCCGCCAGCAAACACAGAATACGAAAATTAAACTGTGCGGCTATAGTTATGCACCTCGCGCAAATCGAAAATGAAACATAACGGTTAATTTTTGCACTGAGAGTGTTGATGTTTGTCAATTATTTTCTCTCGTTTTTAACGTTCTTTCAAACGGTAATCGCAAAGTTTTTCCAGCTCCACTGTTTCTATGCGTACACTGAAAAATCAACGTGCGGCTATAGTTTTGCACCAGAGTTTAGTTTAGAATGAAAAAAACTTTTTGCTTGTAATGCTATCGCTCCCAAACTCGTTACTGATCAATATGATATGCTAACACATAATTCTGTCAAGTCTGATCCAAATCGGATGACTATAGCATATAGCTGCCATAGGAATGATCGGTCAAAAAAATAGTTCTTATGATAAAAATTTTTTGTTTTTTCAATGGTAGCGTCTTTGTACGTTTCAGTTATGAATATTATCTGTCTCAACACAATTTTGGAGAGTTTGATCAAAATCGAATGAATATATCGTATAGCTGCCATATAAAAAACTTGCAAGCATTTATCATGCTCCAAGGGTATATAAACTTCGGTCGAGCCAATTCTCTTTTTTAATTATCTTAATCTTTTAAAAATTTTTGGCCCCACATTTAATTTTTTTTAAAAAGCCAACAAACCGCGATTTTTTGGGTCGAATGTTTATTTTGGAACAATTGTTGAGGTTCTGGAAGCAACCACAGTTTCAAATTTATTCGAAGCCCACCAACAATTCTACTCTAGTATACTAAATTAATTTCGCGTCCACGCTGCTCAAACATCAATGATACACTAATAAGAACATAATCATGGGTATGATCAAAGGCAAAAAAACGCTCATAGAAATGATTTCAGGTTTATGCTCAGTCACCAGCCCCAGTCGGCGAGCCCCAGCGGCGAAATATCAATTATGAGAAACGGCGAAATATTTTCGATTACCCAGCATAGGTTGGCACGGAGTTGTGTGCTATTTTAATGAGTGCAAAACTGTGCAGATTTAAGTCCGAAATGCATCTATTGTAAGAATGTTCTATGTAACAACCAAATAACTAAACTATTTTATTATTTCTTACACAGGTTACTGGTTCCGGAGGCACACCCGTTGGAATAAGCGCCACTTGCAATGCCTGTAAATCACGCATTCGTGGCTCCATTAGCGTTACATCAAACTTTATTAAACATTTGCGTCTCAAACATTTCGATCTTCATGCTGCATTCGTAAACTCCAAAAAACTTGGCATTTCTGATATGGTAATCGGCAGATCAACACCCATAACTGAAACAGATTCGTTCGATAATCGAGTTTTAAGCTTCATCATAGACACTACCTCACCAATATCCATCGTTGAAATGGCCAGTTTTCGTAATTTATTTAAAGGTTCCAACTTAAGACTAATGACCTGCTCAAAATTAATTAAACGTCTAGATGAACGCTACTGGAAAATGCATGAATCTGTGAAGCATATGTTGGATCAAGCGAAATATTTGTGCACCACAGTGGATATTTGGTCGTCCCATGGCGAGAGCAAACTGTTGGCCTACACTTGCCATTGGTTAGATAACAAATATAAATATCAACGTCATGCCTTGACACTGGCCTGTAAACGATTTTCCGGGGAAGCCACTAAAGAACGTATATCGAGTTTGATAGGTCAAATCAATCGCGAATACAATTTGGGAGACTCGAAAATTGTGGCCGCTGTCACGAATAATGGCACGCATTTGATGAAAGCCTTTAAGGAATTTGGTATTGAGACGGATGAAGAAGGCAATTCCGAACCTGTAGAAGTACAAAGCAATATTTTGAAAAACCAAATTGACTGTGCAAGTCACAATTTGGATTTACTTACTTGCAATGATTTTATCGAAATACTGGACCAAGATGATGCTTTAAAGCAAAGACACAGATGGGTAAGAGTAATATTAAGTTAAAAAGAAGTAAAGTAAAAACCTCCTACACAAAATTTTACGTTTGTACTCCTTTCAACATTTTTATATGAGATTTTTGCTTTACTTCTCGAAACTTCACTAATTCGTATAGAAAATTTTGGTTAAAATTTTAAACTTTAATGGATTCAAGATCAGTCCTTAAATATTGTTAATCCTCTGTAAGCATTAATTCCAAACCTCAATTTTTATTTCAGATTCTCCTCAAATGCAGTTCCATATGGCGTAAATGTTCACATCCCAAGACCCTAAAAATAATTGTAGAAATTCTAGGAGAACCTTTAACCATTCCCGATATAACAAAATGTAATTCCACATACGATTCAATTTGTAGTATTTTATTACATCGAGAAAAACTTACCGAACTTTGTGTGAAATTGGATTTGCCTGAAGAAACTTTCTCGGCCCAAGATTTGGAATACCTGAATGAATATAGCATTCTCATCAGTCCCATAGCTGCCACCATAAAGTTCTTACAGAGTGAGCAAAATTTGTTCTATGGTTGTCTTATACCTGCCCTGACTTCACTCTATGTGAAGCTGAAAAGAGTGGCAGAATCGTCGGAACTCAATTATTTGAAAAATGTGGCCAAGGAATTACAAGAGAAGTTGACAGAGAGATTTGCCAAATATTTCCGTTTAACCGAAGAGGTTAACAGTGCAATAATTGCTTCAGTGCTCTGTCCCAGCGTTAAACTGCGTTGGTTTAAGGCTCTAGCCAAGGTAACGCCACATGGACGCCAAGTAGAGGATATACATAAAATAGTGATAGCTGAGGCGGTGCGCCAGGCCAGAATATTTGAGGATAGCTTACAAGTTGACCCCCGACCCGCCAGAGTGGATGATGATTTCTATGAATTTGAGGAAACTGGTAAGCGTTGTGTTGATTATGTAGGAGCTGCTTCTTCATCAAAATATCAACTAATTTCAGACGACGTAAATGAGACAAGCAATTTGGAAATGTCTTTGGCCCAAAAGACAAGCTTGGTGGAAAGACAACTGCAGAGCTATTTACTTGATACGGACACAAACTTTGAGACAATGGAAAAATATCCATTGCTACAGGATGTGGCGATTAAATTTAATACACCACTTACATCGTCGGCCCCAGTGGAACGTTTAATTTCGCTGACAAACATTATCGACGATTCGCAAAGATCAGGATTGGGTTATTCATTTGAGAAATTAGCTTTGATGAAAGCCAATAGTGCGGCGTTTTACATGATGATGAGCAACAATTTAAGTTAAACCACAAATCAGACCCATTTACTATTGTCGGGGGTGCCACAGAAATCACTAGCAATTTCCGTATAAACGCTTGTATTTTATATTAAAACTCGCACCAAAAAGAACGCCTACTAGATCAGATGGCGAAAATATATCCTATTGAAACCGACTATGCAAAACCAAGCAGATTTGAGTAGCTCAAATTCACCATCTGATCTAGTAGGCGTGCTTTTTGGTGCCTCTTCACATATAAATTCGAGCAGTTTTAATATGAAATACCAGCCATTTATACGGAAATCGCTAGTGATTTCTGTGGCACCCCCGTATAATTAAAACGGTGGCATTGGTGCTGTTACAGTTCTACATTTTTTGTAACTGATTCTTGTTTTTAGGTATATCTGAGTACTAATAAAAAAAAACACTACTTCTTTTACTCTTCTAACTGTTTTTTTAAAATAGTGCCTAAAGGGTTGATATTTTAAGCTTTTTGAATGAAAGTATATTTGAAGGAATAAAAGGAAATAATTTTCATAATAGTTTTAATTAGAAATTGCTTAAGAGAGCCTTACACAAAGTATTCAGAATTGTATGGGACTTAGAAAATTCTTCTTTATTTTACAACTTTTTCTTTCCCATATCTACGAAGTGTAAAAAATAGTCCAATAATATGGATATGGGTATGTCCACCGAATTAGTATTTTTGTTGGAATTTAATTAGCTTGAAAATTAAAAATTTCCCCAAATCAGCACCAATTAAAGGGCTTATTATTATAAGTTAAGCATATTTTTCAAAATTAAAATCCGTTTTATTTACTTTTTTGCTTTAAATGTTTTTGTCGAACGTGACCGAAATCATGGAAATGCCCATTAGTTCAATCATTTTAAGGTTTTGGTCTTACTTATTTCCCCTTACCAGAGCGACATACAACAGCGCCCAATGCAAAGTGCTTCATGATGGAAACCTGGCGCAGCCTTTCCCAGTCCTGAGAGGCGTTCGACAGGGTTATGCTCTATCTCCCATCCTGTTTATAATGTTGGTTGCAGATGTGTTTGTGACAAAAGCTTGGCTTGGCCCCGTTGGAGGAGCTGTATAGCCAATTTTACATTTTTACAGATGTGTTCTCCACTGTGCGACCAACACCCAACAACAGCGTGGACAGGTGGACAATGACAGCTACATTGCGGCATCTGGACTATGCAGACGATATATGCCTCCTAACAAAGAGGCTAAGCGACCTGGCAAGTGCGTTAGGCGAACTTGGTGTCCCAGCTTAATCGGGAGGAACTCCAAATCAATACCTTCAAAAACTAAATCAGCAGCCTTCGTTCCGGACAATCCCAATCGCTGGTTTTGGATGATCAGCCCATTGAATAAGTTCAGCAATTCAGCTAACTGGGCAGCGTAGTCGCTGTGGATGGAGGTACGGAACTCGATGTCGAGTCGCGCCTTCAGAAAGCTAAGTGTGCTTTTGGGATGTTGTCGGTCGTTTGGCTATGCTCATCATATCCACACTGGCTCAAAATCAGGCATTGCCAGTGCTCCTATACGGTTCCTCCACATGAAACATAACAACAGTAACATAACAGTGTCGAAAATTCAAACATATGTGAACCGATGCCTGCGTCGGATATTTTGTATTTTCTGGCCTGACAGAATACAGAACTCGGAGCTGCTAAAACGCACAAATATGGAGAGTGTCGACACCATAATACGCAGAATGAAATGGAGCTGGATAGGGCATACATTGCGTAAACGTGAGAGCAATATCGCTAGGAAGGCAATGGAGTGGAACCCGCTGGATGGATTCGGCCGGACACCAGGCAGACCCAAAGAAACTTGGAGTAAGACTGTCGGTAGAGAAGCGGAAAGCATCGGGAAGACCTGGAGAGAACTTAAAGCGACGGCCAACAACAGAGTTCGTTGGAAGAGAGGAGTGGTTGATGCCCTATGTACTAGTGAAAATGCAAAAGCCAAATTCTTTCCCTGCAAAACTTTCGGTTTTGGATCATATGTCACTTCCAATTTTGGTAAACAACCTGTTTAAATTAAAGTTGCCTTTTACCTCAAAAAAAAAACTTGTCTCAAATGTTTTGAGCTGGTAAAATATCACTTAACATAAAGAGGTCTTTATTTACTAAAAATATGGTGAGTGAAAAAAAATTCACAAATTTTTAATGTTGTCTAGGTAATGTATCAAAAGCAGAGGTCCGGAATATCTCACTCAAAATGAAAGACACTTTGAAATATCTCTCAAACAGATAAAGTGATTTACTTTTTGAGTATAAGTGTTTCCGCTCTGTGAAAGTGTCTTATTTTATGAAGTGTAAGTGTTTATCTACAGTGTAAACACATATTTATACACTTGAAAAGTGTATTATAATTTTGCCCAGAAGTTTGCAACGCATGGAAGGAATCATCTCCGACCACATAAAGTATATATATTCTTGATCAGGACGACGAGCTGAGTCGATTAAGCTTTGTCCGTCCGTCCGTCTGTCTGTTTCTACGCGAACTTGTCCCTCAGTTTTGGAGCTATCGAGTTGCAACTTTGCACAGAATCTTCTTTTTGCTGCACGCTGCTAATATGTCGGAGCCGACCGGATCGGATGACTACTTCTTGTAGCTGCCATACAAATGTTTGGTCGGAAAATGGGTTTTTGTGAGAAAAACTGTTTTGTTCACAATATTACCGGTCTCAAACACGGTCATGGTGTAATTGAATGTTTTTAAGCTGATCTGCGAAGTTTGGTCGAAGTTGCTAACCGTTGAGACCAGCTTTTTCAAGTGTATCAGAACTTCGGCACAGACGAAGTTAGCTTTGCCTTTCTAGTTTTATTTTTTTTCCGTTATGTGTTTTTCAATAACACTTATTATTGTGTGAAAAATAGAAGCGTACTTTTAGTCAACTCTAAACAAAAACTCGTTTATCTTAAGAACCGCTTAACCGATTTGGATGGTCTTAATATATGTTGGAAGTGCTCCACAGTCTACAAAATTCAAAAAATAATTTTGCACATTTTTATTGCCAAGGCTTTGGGCCCAAAAAAATTATTGAAATTTTCAAATAATTCTTTTACGGTGTTATTTCACACTTAATAAATAAAACAAAAAAAATAAAAAAAAAACACACAAGGAAACATAATAAAAAAAAATAAGCTATATGTAGCAATTAAAAACCCGAAAACTTTAGCCAAACTCATTTTTTCAAAACCTCAATGACCACACTCAATCAACAATGCGAATGCATTTACAAGTCATTAAAAAATGGCGCTCACACCCAGAAGAAATGCGAATTCACGCAGAAATACAAGTTTTATATATCACACCTTAACAATTCACATAACTATATATCCGTGATAATGATAATACTCAACCGCGATAAATACCATGGATGACCAATGGTATAGAATATAGGTTATATTATAAAGATTGTTTCAAACCGCTTTCTGCGTATGACAAATCTTTTAATCGCTGAAAAATACCAAAAATAGTAATAACGCCAAATACACTCTACACTTAACCAAGTGGAAAATCATGCAAGGATGCAAAGAATAAACTCAATTCACAGATAAGAGATCCCATGGACCATGGGAACAAAACCACATTATACTTAAAAATACTTTTAAATACCACAAAAATATGATTACGACAATACTAAACCGCGATATATACCATGTTTGACCATGCTTCCACTGATCAAAGAGCTATTTTTTGGGCAACAGGCGTCATTCTGAAGCTTAAGAAAATTGTCTCTCTTTGAGGCGCCGACACGCGCAAGCATACGTAGCAACAAGTGTAATTGCCTTACATAATAGTAAGTTGAAACAACAAAATTCGTGCTTATTGAAGCATGGCGCCAGCTGGGCGCAGCAGGTACAGTGTGCGCGATCGAGACCGCTTGGCACTTGAAGCAGATGTTAGCAAATTAAAACATTTGCAGTGTGTGTCTCGTTTGCCGACTCGATTTTATCTGATAAGGTTGATTTTTGGATTGCTCCCAAACTTAAATTTCGTGACTACCGCTGGTATAGAAACATTGTTCCTGATCACATCTACTTAATAAATTATCATTACATAACTAATAGAGAAACTCCACTTATCTTTATTTACTTTCGTTTTCTGTTATACTATAACTGTTATCAAAAATACTTTAAACATATATTATTTTCAAAGTGTTATTGAAAAACAGTTAAATTTTTCTCTCAACAATTTTCGGTTAACAGAAAACACAAAAATAAATAAAATTTGAACTCTATATAATTAGAAACACCTTGGCTTTGCTTTGATGCTCATGTGCTGTTAGAAAGTGTAAATTCTATTTATGTGAGAATACTGTATCAAACGAATTTTGGCGGTCGTCAACTTTCGTATAATTCGTATGGGGGCTTAACAAAAAATAAACAAATAAAGAATTTGTTATCCGCCTCTAAATAAAAATAAAATTTAAACTTCAGTGAGAAACAGAAAATTCTTATGATTTTTGTGTTACCTTCATCAGTGAGAAACACTTTGAAAATATCTCTTTTTCTGATACATTTTACCTACACTATACACTTTCATGTGTCATATGTTAAAGGTATACACAAAATTAAATAAAAAAAAACATATAAGCGCTGCTGCGCCTTCAACAGAGTAGAACCAATACACACCTACTTTCCATCCACTTCCCACCCACTCTCCACGCAATGCCCACCAACTTTCCACCCACTTGCCACCCACATACCACCCACATCCCGCCCATATCCCGCCCACATCCCACCCCTTCCCACCCACATACCACCCACTTCTCGCCCACTTCCAAAACAACCACCCACATCCCATCCTTTTCCCAACCACTTCCCAGTGGGCATCACGGCGGTATTTCCAACATCGGAAAATGAAAACACAAATGAATTCTCATTTTGACCTTATAAACCGAGTTTCAAGTCAATCGGGTGAAAAATAGTATTTTCCAAAAAGAATTTTCCGGGAATTTCCCGCATGTGGGCGGATTTTCCGACATTGAAAAATCACATTTCAAATTATTTCGTATTCTACCCCTACAAACCGAGTTTCAAGCCAATCGAATGAAAAATATTTTATTTCATGCAGAATTTTCCGAACGTTGGGTAAAATTTCCAACATCGGAAAATCACATTTTAAACTTTTTCGTATTCTGTCCTTACAGACCAAGTGTTCAAGTCAATCGGATAAAAAATAAAATTATTCCATACAAACTTTTCCGACGCTTTTTTGACTTTTCGGGGTGGAATTTTCCAAATTTTTTTCTTAGTGCGCGCCTGCATAACTAAACGAAGGTATATACCATATCTCAAACTTGTAGGATAAGCCGTTTTGTCTGGGCGTTGATAATATGTCAGTCGGGCGTACAGATTTATATATATAGATATTATGTTAATATATCATAATCTTGGTAATGTGAGCTATGTGTTCATTTGTGAAAGCAGTTTCTTAAGTATTTGGCGATCTTATTACAATGGAATCCTTCGCTGCAAATTTCGTTTATGCATTGATCATTGCGTGATTTATTACTTGATTTGCACTAACGATTTATGTTGTAACTTACATTTTCATGGATGGCAATTACAGGCGTTTAAATGGTTAGGTAGAACGATCAAAAAGTCGCGGTATTTAAGAAAATTTTGTATAGGTTTCATTTTTCACGAGGACCGTAACGATTATAATTTTTTTTAATAAAATTAAGAAATATTAGTTATTTTTAATTTTATTATAAAAATTATTTTTAATTATAAAATTAATTTAAATACTAAAAACTGACAAATAATTCTTATTTTCAATTTATTATAAAAGAATATAAATTTTATAAAAATTTTGAACGAATTATTTGTATAAGCTACAAGAAGTAGTCATCCAGGCGGTTGGTTTCCGACATAAGCAATTAGTGTATAAAAAAAAATTATTTTCAAATTATAATATAAATTGAAAATAAAAATTATTATAATAAAAATCTTAAAAAAATAAATAAATTCGAACCAGGGTAGCCTGACCACATATCAGCCTGTATATATAATCTGCATATTAATACCTTCTTTTGATATATAATATAGGGATGTCCGAAATATCGATATCGAATACTGTTGAATAAATTTTGGGTGTGTATTTTTGTTAGTTTCGGTTATAAAAATGGGGTTTCTGATGACATTCTCTTGGATGTTACTAGTATTACTGATGCCACTATATCAGAGAGATGCTCTTAAGAAACCTTCGCTTTTTGTCAAAAACAAAAGGATTCATAAAAATATCGTCAAAAATGTGTTCAATATCGGTACCGTACAAGTGCATGCACTATGGGTGATTATTTTACAAACCGAACCGTTTTAAAACTCACAAATTTTGATTGAAATAGAAAAAAAAAAAAACATGCCCACCAAAACGTAATTTGTGGTTTATTTGTAATACAAATAAAAGAAAAAACTCTTAATGGATACCCCTTTATATATGTATATTTGATTGTCTTTTTGATATTAAGTTCTACTCTATTTATTAATTTTGAGAAACATAATTATTTTGACAGATTCTGCATAGTTTGCATCTTAAGTCCGTCATTCAGCTTAATAGCTGAAAATGCCCTTTCGACTGAAACTTGAGTAGCAGGCACAGAATGCAGTACCTTAGCTTCAGTCGGTACAACAATTTTCTAACATATTGTCCATGCTTAGATCTATTGGCTTTGGCGAATATCCATTAATTTCTGTTGTAATTCGAGCTCCGGTTCTTCCTCTTCCTTAGACTCTTTACATCCAGCCCACCTCAATAGAATTGAAAAAAAGTGAGCATATGCTTAGTGACGTCAATTTCAATGCCATTGCAATTAAATTTAAATATACACACAAATATTTTTAAATATTTAAAAGAACAAAAATTTCTTCTGTTCTTGTAACAACAAAAAAAAAAAAAAAAAAAAAAAAAAAAATTTTCAAATAAAACGCACTTTTCGAATATAGTTTTATGGCAGCTATAAGATATAGTCATCGATTTGGAAAAATTTTCAAGTGAAAGCGTATAATATTAATAATAGTGAATGGGGACGACGTAGCAATTAAGAACAAAAGTCAGCCAAAGACCCACTTTTCGACCGATAGTTCCTATGGTAGCTTATAAGATATAGTCATCGATCCGGTCGGTTCCGACATATTAGCAGTGTGTAAAGAAGACAGCCAAAATTTTAGTTGAAAAAGCTTTAAAACTGAGAGATCGTTCTGTAGAAACAGGCAGACAGGCCAGCCAAAAAGCAGGACGGGCTGAAAGCTCAATCGACTCAGAACAATCTACAAGAAAATATATAGTTTATAGGGTCGGAAATGAATATTTTATGCGTTGCAACTTCTGGGCAAAATTAATACCCTTTGCAAGGGTATAAATATTATTGCAAGCTGCAACTAATCGATTTTTTAAATATTTAATTTTTGACCAGACGCAGGTCTTCGGTTTGTAAAAAATAATGTAATAATAATGTGCATGCACTTGTACATACATATTTTATTATTATATATATATCAACAAAAAGGCATTAATGTGCAGATCATATATATAGGCTGATATTTGGTCAGGCTACCTCGGTTCAAAGATCTTTGAATTCAAGTTTTATTTTCGATTTTGATACACTTGAAAGTGTATTATAATTTTGCCCAGAAGTGTGCAACGCATAGAAGGAATCATCTCCGACCACATAAAGTATATATATATTCTTGATCAGCATGACGAGCTGAGTCGATTAAGCTTTGTCCGTCCGTCCGTCTGTCTGTTTCTACGCGAACTAAACTTTGCACGGAGTCTTCTTTTTACTGCACGCTGCTAATATGTCGGAACGGACCGGATCGGATGACTAAATCTTGTAGCTGCCATACAAATGTTCGTTCGGAAAATGGTTTTTAGTAAGAAAAACTGTTTTGTTCTCAATATTACTGCTCTCAAACACGGTCATGGGTAATATGTAATGTTTTTAAGCTGATCTGCGAAGTTTGGTCGAAGTCGCTAACCGTTGAGACAAGCTATTTCAAGTGTATCAAAACTTCGTTACAGACGAAGTTAGCTTTGCCTTTCGTTATTATAAAAATTGACAAATAATTCCTATTTTCAATTTATATTATAAAAATTTATATTATAAAATTGAAAATAAAAGTTATGGTTTAATTTTTTTAATATAAATTGAAAATAAGAATTATTTGTTATTTAAATTAATTTTAATAATTAAAAATAATTCTAAAATAAAAAAATTGAAAATATAAGTTTATCCTGTTTTTCGAATTTGCCGCATAAAAATAAAATATGTGTATTTTTCCAACTTTCTGCGAGGCTTTTTTGGGCTTCAATTTTTTAAGCTCATAACTACAATATTATTTACGGTCCTCTTTTTCGTTTTGTGTTAAAATTTTAAAAAGTTAAAAAAACTAACAAGCAACCTAAAACATCATATCTTACTATTAAGACTATTTAGACGGACATGGCTATATCAACTCAGCTCGTCATGCTGATCAAGAATATATATACTTTATGTGGTCGGAGATGCTTTCTTCTATGCATTACAAACATTCGGACAAATTCGATATACCCTATCCAAGGGTATAAAAATATACAAAAAGCTTTTAATTTTTCAGCAAATGTATTTTAAGCATTTTACTATTAACATCAGCAATTGAACCATTGTGTTCGTTTTTTACAGTTTTTAGATTCCTTTTAATTATTATAAAATAAAAATTTAGTCGCTTATGTTTTATTATTTATCATTTATCAAAATAATTTAAAAAATGCCGCTAAACCGCCGATAGAAGTTATCGCAGTAATCTCTGTTACCTATCGAAATCAACCCTGAACGGCATTGAGCTAAAAACAATTAAAGCAAAACAATTTGTATACAGACAGTGGAAATAATTATAATTGCTTTGAAAAAAATATATAAAAAGAGGAGAACAACATGAACATGGGCCTTGTCAAAAGTGAGCCCACAGAGGACATGGAAATAAGTGAAACTTATGTGATGCAGATGTCTTTACTAACCAAGTTGGAGCCGGATGAGGACGAGGATTGTTATTCAAAGCAAGGGAGTACGAGCAATAGCACTGCGGATGGCTTGGAGAATACATCGACAAGCAATGGAACCAAAAGAAGGTCGTGGCCAATGACGAGTAAGACCAAAATGCCCGAAATATTCAAGTTTTTTGGGAATATCGAGAATGTAAGTTAATTACCTTAGAGGAGTGCCAATTAGGTCTAATAACATTTTTATACTAGATCCTATAATTGGACCCTATCCTATATATAATTATATGGCCATAAGGTTAATATTAATTCATCTATAATAGAGCTGTGTCTTATACATATATAGCGCTTATATGGCTTTTATGATTATCATTGAAATAAGTAATGGTAATAAAAGTCTATTAAAATGTGAGTTGTAACATTAAAAATATTGCTAATGCAATGATTAATAGTTATAACAAAATGAAAAGTAATAAAACTAATTTGTTAAGCATTGCTATTTTCAATGAAAACTTAATTTCATTAGATGGAAAAAATTGCATTTAGTTTAACTACCAAAGCAAAAGCAGCAGAGGGACCCAAAAGTAAGAAAGAAGGATGTAGTTTCTTTTAGGTTTTAATTAATATTTGGTTGCTTTTCAAATGACTTTAAATGTGCATCCGTCAAAGATTATATATTTTTAAAAGTTTCTGTACAGATGCAGAAGATGGTTGAACCAAGAGAATGCGACTTGTGTAGTTGGATACCGGCTTACACATTATTAGTCAGGTACCACACAAATTCTACGCAGATTGGTTATATTAAAATCGAATTTATTAAAATTAATATAATCAAAAAATCCTAATAAAGCTAAAAAATTCAAAAACATGGACATTCTAGTTAAATGATCTCCTCGTGTAAAAATAACATTGTCTTGATTTTGTGCATTGTCCACTGTGGAGTAGTCTCTAAATATTTAAGCTTTATGCATCTCGGCATTTGGGAGCCATCCCAAAAAATCGTTCAATCCGGTAGCCTTTTATTAAAAAAGTTTAACCCAATACTGTCCATTTTTGTTCCCTCACTTGTTTTTGAGGGTTATTAAATTATAAACAAAACACAAATACAGAGGTGTCCTGGGAATCTCTAGAATTTTTCGTTTGAACGGTTGAACTTCGAACTAAACTGGGACTATTTTATTTGCGATTTCTGGGACACACCCGATGGAGCTTTTTCTTTTCACAAGTCCTTTCGCTAATTGTTTCAATAATTTGCAATACTCCTGCAAATATTTCATTTAGACGAAGGTCAGCTGCAGAACGTTCGGTCTGTGGTTCAAACTCTTCTAAACTCTGGTGCAAAACTATAGCCCACCTTGATTTTTCAGTGTACGCATAGAAACAGTGGAGCTGGTAAAACTTTGCGATTACCGTTTGAAAGAACGTTAAAAATGAGAGAAATAAGTGAGAAACATCCACACTCTCCACAAAATTAACCGTTGTTTCATTTTCGATTTGTGCGCGGTGCATAGCTGTAGCCGCACTTCACTTAATTAAATAAACTAGTATTAAGTTTTTAGTTCTCAATTTTAGCATTTTACAGGTTTTCTTTTGTTTTAACAAATTTAAAGACTATTCTTTAATGTACATTAATAGGGTCTCCCTAAAAACTTTCACAGTTACACAGTTGAGGTGGTCAAATCGTTTAAATACCTAGGTGTCACACTGACGAGCAACATGACCTTTTCAAAAGCACGCAGAGATTAAGAGGAAGGATACACAAGATGGGCAATTAGTAGTACATGGAATGGTCTGCTGAAACGGAGGCTAGTGAATATGAGCACGAAATACAAAATGTATCAGGCGACAGCCAAAGCGATCACGTGTTATGCCGCTCGAGTATGGGGTTCCGAATCTTATGAGGGATGTTGAAAGGAGCCAACGATATTTCATAAAAGAGTTTTCCATCTTCCGCAGAATACTCCAAACTACGCAATCCATCTGAAACTGGCCTCCCCGCATTATTCACATACTACATTGACATCCACTTCGGAATATGTCCTTAAACCTGGAACATGCCGGACCGACGATACCCAAAAAATAGTAACAAACTACCTGCTTGAGTCAAAATCACAGTTTTTTAGTCAATGGCTCAAAATGGCAAGCGATTATGAGTCTCCGTTGACACTGGAAAACCCAAGCTTGTGGGATTGGAGCAGAATAGACTGATTGTTAGCATTGAGAGTTCGGGGAGACTAGTTTACAAACATTAACACACAACTTGCAAGAAAACAATTACTTCCAGACGACGATATCATACAGGATAATGCTTATTTTTAAAGCAAGAGTAGAGTGCTCAATCTAAATTACCGACCACACACTGCAAAATCATGGCAGTGAATGCTCACTGTGCAACTTGAGGGAACGCGAGGATATAATGCACTTTTGGGAAAATGTCCAATCCTACAAGAAATCAGGGCAGCATGCCTCGGAACACAGTATCTGAATTTGGGAGGAATGCGTCAACTTATTGAACGGGAGAGTAACTTGGAACAGCCTATCATCATATGTCAGCCAAGCGCACAAAAATATAGGGCAATTAAATAAACTATAGAAAAATGTTAAATAATTAATTTATTTTAATTCACTTTAACAATGAGGTCAACCTCCTTTGGCACTAATTAATTCATAGATCCTATTTGGCATACTCTCTACGAGGTATTTTAAATCACTAAGGGACAGTTTTTTCCATACCTTAATTATTGCCAATTTGAGCTCCTTAGTACTATTGTACTTAGGGTTTTGAGCCTTAATCCTTCTGACAAGCAACGCCCAAAGGTTTTCCATCGGGTTCAAGTCCGGGAGCACGAATCTCAAAAAACCGAACATTAGTGCCTTCAAGCTGTGTATTGATGCGTTGTCCTTTGGAAAATGAACTTTTACGCCTTCGTTGCGAAGAGAAGGCCATAAATTTATTTGCAAAATGTCCACGTACTCTCTGGAGTTCCATATGACTGCTTGGAAATGCCAGCTCCAAGCATCCACACTCGCAGAACACAGCCCAAATCATCAATGTTCCTCCTCCAAAAAATTTCTCTTAGAAAAAGTACAGATGTTCCTTCCTCAAATCCCTCCAATTGTACGAAAACCCATCAGGTAAATTTAAATTATACTTTTCTCATCCGAGAAAATGATCTGGAAAGATGAATTAGTATTTGCGTTGCTCTATAAAATATTCGTATTTTTGTCCATACCGTTCCCATGTTATCTTTGGCGAATTTCATCCGGGCTTCTTTATGGCGATCAAGTAACCTTGCAGACATCTTCAATTTTTGTCGCACTATGTTTTCAGACTTCTTTAAAGAACGTGCAACGGTTCAGCGAGTCACTTTTATGACACATTCAGCCGCTAATTCATTAGCGGTCTTAAATGAATTAGTTGCAGCATTCACTAATCGGTGCTGGTCACACTGATTTGTCTTCGGCTTACGTCCTCCGGTTTTTTTTTCATATTCATTTTTTTTTCTAAATATTTCGCACAACTTCGTCGGATCGTCCAATTTTTTAGACAATTTCCCGAAATGAGCAATACTCACTTTTGAGCGCCCAATTTGCTTTTCTCGACATCTGACAGCACTGGCCCACTTCGCATATTTACAAATCCATTACTAAACCAAGTGTACGCAAATAAAATCGCCGCCAGCAAACACAGAATACGAAAATTAAACCGTGCGGCTATAGTTATGCACCTCGCGCAAATCGAAAATGAAACATAACGGTTAATTTTTTCACTGAGAGTGTTGATGTTTGTCAATTATTTTCTCTCGTTTTTAACGTTCTTTCAAACGGTAATCGCAAAGTTTTCCCAGCTCCACTGTTTCTATGCGTACACTGAAAAATCAACGTGCGGCTATAGAGTTTACAATCAAGAGTTCTTTCTGCGTATTGAATTTAAGATTTTTGGCAAAACATTGGTTCATTGCCTTTTGTATTGTTGAATAAACTATTAAGAGGGTATTCTCCATGTCATGAAAAAAAATTGCGCGATTTTTTTAACAGAAGGAAGCATCTCCGACGACATAAAGTATATATATTCTTGATCAGCATGACGAGCTGAGTTGATATAGCCATGTCCGTCTGTTTCTATGCTCTCTCCTCCGTCAGTTTTAAAGCTATCGTAACCAAACTTTGCACGAAGTCTTTTGGTACAAATACGCTGCACATTTGTCGGAACTGGCCTGATCGGCTGACTATAGCATAAAGCTGCCATAGGAACGATCGGTTGAAAAAGTAGTTCTAGTGAGAAAAACTTTGTTGTTTGTCGTATTTATAAGTTTTTTATGCTGTCACAGAATTTCAGCAAGTTTTATGCAAATCGGGCAACTATATAGTATAGCTGCCATACAAAAGATAGATCTGAAAAAAGTTTTAGAATGAAAAAATTTTTTGCTTGTAATGCTATCGCTCCCAAACTCGTTACTGATCAATATGATATGCTAACACATAATTCTGTCAAGTCTGATCAAAATCGGATGACTATAGCATGTAGCTGCCATAGGAATGATCGGTCGAAAAAATAGTGTTATATATAATTGTTATATAAATAGTTTAGTGAGAAAACTTTTTGTTTTCAATGGTACTACTAGACATCGGATTTTAGGATTTTTTTTGTTTTTGGTCTAAAATTCAAAAATTTTGGCATTGGGCTAATAAAAATATTTAAAATTTTTTAAGATGATCATATCCAAAATATGCTTTTTTAGGTAAAAAGCATATGCTAAAATAGGTTCGAAATAGGTCAAAATATGTTAAAATAGGTTAAAATATGTCAAAATATGCTCTTCTCAAAATACCACTAAAAATTCCGTACTTATGTTTAGAACGCAATTAATACTAAACTCGAGAAGGTACTATACACAGGCAGGCTCTGTAAATGCTTCATAGCGTACTATTCAAAGCACAATTACGGTAAATGGTTTGAATTGTATTGTACTTCCGTTTTCTCGTACGGTAGGAGTCGAATAGTAGTGACCGCAAAAGGCAGTACCGAATTTTGTGAGTGTGTTCAGTTCACATACGAGCAAAAAGTGATTCGGGGACGCGAACCTTATCATAAAAATATTATGAAATTTCGGTTTTCTGGCGCTTAGCATCTGGCAGACTCCTGCACTTAGTTGCAAGCGAAAATAATGGAGCTAATGACGTTTCGGATTTTTTCTTCTCCACCATTTTTCCTCTTCACCATTGGTCATCCATGGTATCGCGGATCGGTAAGATCACAATCATAGCTATGTAGTTGCTTGTGGTATTTAAAAGCAATTCTTTAAGGAATTATTGATTAAACTACCATGGTAGCCGCTAAAAAAAGTGTGCTTATGTAATCCCATAAAATGATTTTCAACTTAATTGGTATTTTAATTTTGTGCAATACTGCTACTGGTCTCTAACTTTTCGCATTTCGCAATTTAATGATTTGTCAATCACGATAAAGTGATTTTAAATACAATTCTTCTTTTTCGTCCTTCCTTTTCCATTATGTAAACTTTATCGTTCCTTTCCAGAGTTTAACATACTAATATCTAAGGTTCAAACCAAAAATTCCTTTGCACCGAGCGTTTCTAACCGAAACGGAATTTGCCTCGCCCGGGGAACAATAACAAAAATTGTGGACCTTCTTTGCTTTCGGTCGTGGTGCGCTAGAAGCATTTACCGTACCGCTATGTTCGTTACTTTTCGTTTTTAACCACGAATAAAAGGCATATTTTTATTAAATATTTCTAAAAAAATAATAAAATTATAAAAATAAATATTAAAATATAAAAAAATAAAAAAAAATATTTAAATATTACCAAAAAATAAAAACCACAAAAAAAATATTTTAACCGATTTATAAAAAATTCTTTTACATCAAAATATAAACTGCGTGCTTATTCACGGGCCTTAAAATACATTTTTATTTTTTTTTAGGCTGGTCACCTTCATTCTGAAGGCCGCCCTAATTTTTAAATAAAAGAATGATTCAGTAGCTCAGCACCAGCCCCAGCGGCGAAATATCAATTATGAGAAACGGCGAAATATTTTCGATTACCCAGCATAGGTTGGCACGGAGTTGTGTGCTATTTTAATGAGTGCAAAACTGTGCAGATTTAAGTCCGAAATGCATCTATTGTAAGAATGTTCTATGTAACAACCAAATAACTTAAACTATTTTATTATTTCTTACACAGGTTACTGGTTCCGGTGGCACACCCGTTGGAATAAGCGCCACCTGCAATGCCTGTAAATCACGCATTCGTGGCTCCATTAGCGTTACATCAAACTTTATTAAACATTTGCGTCTCAAACATTTCGATCTTCATGCTGCATTCGTAAACCCAAAAAAACTTGGCATTTCTGATATGGTAATCGGCAGATCAACACCCATAACTGAAACAGATTCGTTCGATAATCGAGTTTTAAGCTTCATCATAGACACTACCTCACCAATATCCATCGTTGAAATGGCCAGTTTTCGTAATCTATTTAAAGGTTCCAACTTAAGACTAATGACCTGCTCAAAATTAATTAAACGTCTAGATGAACGCTACTGGAAAATGCATGAATCCGTGAAGCATATGTTGGATCAAGCGAAATATTTGTGCACCACAGTGGATATTTGGTCGTCCCATGGCGAGAGCAAACTGTTGGCCTACACTTGCCATTGGTTAGATAATAAATATAAATATCAACGTCATGCCTTGACACTGGCCTGTAAACGATTTTCCGGGGAAGCCACTAAAGAACGTATATCGAGTTTGATAGGTCAAATCAATCGCGAATACAATTTGGGAGACTCGAAAATTGTGGCCGCTGTCACGAATAATGGCACGCATATGATGAAAGCCTTTAAGGAATTTGGTATTGAGACGGATGAAGAAGGCAATTCCGAACCTGAGAAGTACAAAGCAATATTTTTGAAAAAACCAATTGACTGTGCAAGTCACAATTTGGATTTACTTACTTGCAATGATTTTATCGAAATACTGGACCAAGATGATGCTTTAAAGCAAAGACACAGATGGGTAAGAGTAATATTATAAATAGAAGTAAAACGTACAAACCTACACAAAATTTTACGTTTGTACTCCTTTCAACATTTTTATATGAGATTTTTGCTTTACTTCTAACGTAACTTAATTCGTATAGAAAATTTTGGTTAAAATTTTAAAATTTAATGGATTCAAGATCAGTCCTTAAATATTGTAAATCCTCTGTAAACATTAATTCCCAACCTCAATTTTTATTTCAGATTCTCCTCAAATGCAATTCCATATGGCGTAAATGTTCACATCCCAAGACCCTAAAAATAATTGTAGAAATTCTAGGAGAACCTTTAACCATTCCCGATATAACAAAATGTAATTCCACATACGATTCAATTTGTAGTATTTTATTACATCGAGAAAAACTTACCGAACTTTGTGTGAAATTGGATTTGTCTGAAGAAACTTTCTCGGCCCAAGATTTGGAATACCTGAATGAATATAGCATTCTCATCAGTCCCATAGCTGCCACCATAAAGTTCTTACAGAGTGAGCAAAATTTGTTCTATGGTTGTCTTATACCTGCCCTGACTTCACTCTATGTGAAGCTGAAAAGAGTGGCAGAATCGTCGGAACTCAATTATTTGAAAAATGTGGCCAAGGAATTACAAGAGAAGTTGACAGAGAGATTTGCCAAATATTTCCGTTTAACCGAAGAGGTTAACAGTGCAATAATTGCTTCAGTGCTCTGTCCCAGCGTTAAACTGCGTTGGTTTAAGGCTCTAGCCAAGGTAACGCCACATGGACGCCAAGTAGAGGATATACATAAAATAGTGATAGCTGAGGCGGTGCGCCAGGCCAGAATATTTGAGGATAGCTTACAAGTTGACCCCCGACCCGCCAGAGTGGATGATGATTTCTATGAATTTGAGGAAACTGGTAAGCGTTGTGTTGATTATGTAAGAGCTGCTTCTTCATTAAAACATTAACTAATTTCAGACGACGTAAATGAGACAAGCAATTTGGAAATGTCTTTGGCCCAAAAGACAAGCTTGGTGGAAAGACAACTGCAGAGCTATTTACTTGATACGGACACAAACTTTGAGACAATGGAAAAATATCCATTGCTACAGGATGTGGCGATTAAATTTAATACACCACTAACATCGTCGGCCCCAGTGGAACGTTTAATTTCGCTGACAAACATTATCGACGATTCGCAAAGATCAGGATTGGGTTATTCATTTGAGAAATTAGCTTTGATGAAAGCCAATAGTGCGGCGTTTTACATGATGATGAGCAACAATTTAAATTAAACCACAAATCAGACACATTTACTATTGTCGGGGTGCCACAGAAATCACTAGCAATTTCCGTATAAACGCTTGTATTTTATATTAAAACTCGCTCGAATTTATACGTGATAGAGGCGAAAATAAAGCCAATTGAAACCGACTATGCAAAGCCAAGCAGATTTGAGTAGTTCATTCCAAATCGCTCAAATTCACCATCTGATGTAGTAAGCGTGCTTTTTGGTGCCTCTTCACATATAAATTTGAGCAGTTTTAATATGAAATACAAGCGTTTATACGGAAATCGCTAGTGATTTCTGGTGCTGTTACAGTTCTACATTTTTTGTAACTGATTCTTGTTTTTAGGTATATCTGAGTACTAATAAAAAAAACAATACTTCTTTTACTCTTCTAACTGTTTTTTTAAAAGAGTGCCAAAAGGGTTGATATTTTAAGCTTTTTGAATGAAAGTTTATTTGAAGGAATAAAAGGAAATAATTTTCATAATAGTTTTAATTAGAAATTGCTTAAGAGAGCCTTACACAAAGTATTCAGAATTGTATGGGACTTAGAAAATTCTTCTTTCTTTTACAACTTTTTCTTTCCCATATCTACGAAGTGTAAAATAGTCCAATAATATGGATATGGGTATGTCCATCGAATTAGTATTTTTGTTGGAATTTAATTAGCTTGAAAATTAAAAATTGCCCCAAATCAGCACCAATTAAAGGGCTTATTATTATAAGTTAAGCATACACCCAGCGCCACCAAAAAAGCCGCAGTCTAAATATTCACATACTTGTATGTTTTCTTGCTCGGGGTTTCTATAAATGTTTTCCGAATTGCCCAATTATTTTTTTACTGATTAATGGAATATTTTTAAATAAAAGTGCATAGCAATTTTTATTTTATGAATGTTAGTATTTTAGAAAAGGTTTTTTTTCAGACCCATATTAATTTTGGTGACTTTTCATAATTATGACAACTTTAAGAAAAAAAATTATAATAATTATAATAGTGCATATACTCAACAAATAATGATTTTTTTTCCAAAAGTATACTTAATTTGCTATAATCTAATATATATTTTGTATCAAATTGATGTTAATTTGTATACTTTAAAAATGGGGTAATGTTAATTTTGGTTGTGAAAACCATGAAGGAAGCACCTCCGACCATAATGTATTTATATTCTTGATCAGCATTAACCTATTTAGCCATTCGTCTGTTGTTGTAGGAACATGTCGTGATCTCAGAGACTGAGGAGACTAGAGTCACAAACTTTTACCGAGCAAAAAACACCGAAGATACGCCCTAAATTTATGCTAATGAACCCATTAATAAAATAAAAGAGAGTTCAAAGCTATTAGGAAACCATATTACTTGGAACAGGGTATTTTGCTGTTGGGGCACGCCGACAACACTTTACTTGTTTTTTTATTTAAATTAGTACTTTGTAGTACCCCCTTTTGCTTTAGTTACACATTTTACCCCATTGGGCATCGAATTGTACAAAGCGCTTAAATATTCCTCAGTAATATCCTCGAACCATACTTTTTCTATCACATCCTTCAATTCTACCATGGTTTTAGGCTTCCTATTTGTTATTTTCGCTGCCATAAGGGCCCAGACATTCTCTATTGGGTTGAGGGCCAATTTATGGACTTAATGCCCAATTCTTCCTTCAAAACGTTAAGAAGAAGGTCAAAATTAATTGATTAAGTTATTTCAAAAACAAATGCTCACTGAATTACTTACAGATCGAGCCCGATGGCAAGGTGCAGAATCATCTTGAAAAATAGGATCTTCTTTATTCTCACTTATTGCCTCAATGCTAGGCACAACTCCAATATATATTTTATTTTCCGCGTTCACCACACCCTAATTCATTAAAATTGATTCAGTTTTATATAAATATGCATCCCCATATCATAATGTATGTTGAATGCTTAACGGTTCCTACACAGCAATTTTCCAAATATCATTCGCCCTTTCTACGGCGCACCTTGCAAGAGCCATCGGGTCCAATGAGATTGAATTTGGACTCATCCGAAAATAGGACTCGTGACCATTCGGAATCACTTCAATTTTTTTTTCCTTGGCCCAGTTTAGCCGATTTTCTTTCATTCTTTTATTTAGGAGTGGCTTTTTTGCAGGTGTCCTTTCCATTAAACCCACTTCATTTAAACGACGTTGAATTGTTCGGGTCGAAACATCCTTTGCAAATTGTTGCCGTACATCATCGTTCTCATGATAATACGATCTTCTCGTGCTGTGGGCATTTTTTCATTCCCGATCCTTGCTTCCTTTCCACTTCACCTGTCTCACGATATTTTTTTAAAAGTCGACGCTTTCTTACAACCTGTCTGACGATTTGGTACATTTTGTTCAGATAATAAAATAATTCTCTCCTTCTCCCGAATACTGAACTGCTTTCCTTTAGGCATACTTTTAAAGGTGTCTTCAAAAATAAAATTCTAGAAAAAGCTATTTTGACAACTGAGTTCTTGAAAAGACGAATCTATGTGAAGAATATTTAAGGGAACCCCCCCCAAAAAAATATGAGCATAGAACGGCATTTAGGGAAATCCCCGCATAGTGATGGCAAAAATTCATAAATTTTCGAGGTGCGGCTTTTTTTGTGGCGCTGGGTGTATTTTTTCAAAATTAAAATCCGTTTTATTTATTTTTTTTGCTTTAAATTTTTCTGTCGAACGTGACCGAAATCATGGAAATGCCCATAAGTTCAATCATTTTAAGGTTTTGGTCTTACTTATTTCCCTCATCAGAGCGACATACGACAGCGCCCAGTGCAAAGTGGCTCTCGCAGCCTTTCCCAGTTTTTGGGGGGGTTGGGGGGGGTTTATGCTCTGTCTCCCATCCTGTTTATAATGGTGGTTGCAGATGTGTGTGTGGCAGAAGCTTGGCTTGGCCCCCTTGGAGGAGCCGTATAGCAAATTTTACATTTTTACAGTTGTGTTCTCCACTATGCGACCAACACCCAACAAACGCGGCATCAGGTGGACAATGACAGCTACATCGCGGCATCTGGACTATGCAGACGATATATGCCTCCTAACAAAGAGGCTAAGCGACCTGGCAAGTGCGTTAGGCGATCTTGGTACCGCAGCTTAATCGGCAGAACTCCAAATCAACACCTTTAAAACTAAATCGCTTAGCCTTCGTTCCGGACAATCCCAATCGCTGGTTTTGGATGATCAGCCCATTGAACAAGTCCAGCAATTCAACTCCCTGGGCAGCGTAGTCGCTGTGGATGGAGGTACGGAACTCGATGTGAAGTCGCGCCTTCAGAATGCTAAGGGTGCTTTTGGGATGTTGTCGGTCGTTTGGCTATGCTCATCGTATCCACACTGGCTCAAAATCAGGCATTGCCAGTGCTCCTATACGGTTCCTCCACATGAAACATAACAACTTCCGCAGTGTCGAAAATTCAAACATATGTGAACCGATGCCTGCGTCGGATATTTTGTATTTTCTGGCCTGACAGAATACAGAACTCCGAGCTGCTAAAACGCACAAATATGGAGAGTGTCCACACCATAATACGCAGAATGAAATGGAGCTGGATAGGGCATACATTGCGTAAAAGTGAGAGCAATATCGCTAGAAAGGCAATGGAGTGGAACCCGCTGGATGGCAGACCCAAAGAAACTTGGACTAAGACTGTCGGTAGAGAAGCGGAAAGCATCGGGAAGACCTGGAAAGAACTTATAGCGACGGCCAACAGAGTTCGTTGGAAGAGAAAACAAGGGTACAAGGGCGTAGCTAGCTTTCCGAAAAGTTGGGGGCAACTGTGCCTGAACTTTCTTCAATATTTCTTTAAATACAAATTTAAAATAAAATTTCTACAAATTTTATATTTGATATTTGTTTATTGCTTTCTATGGCTTTCACAAAACTTCTCTTCTTTGCAATCCAAAAGTTGATTCATTCTAAAGAATTTATATTTGGAGCTTCAGCAGAAGTTAACAAAGTTGAAAAACTCTGGTCTAAGAGCACTGCAGCCAATATTGGCACTGTGCTTATAATAAAAGAACGTTTATCGAAAGTTTGTAGTAATAAACAAAAGAATTTAGAACAATTGCTCGAAAACAAAAGCCAGCGGAATTAAAATCACTTAGTAGTAATTGTGAATTCATCAGTATTCAATTCAAAAGATTTTAGGTGGAGCTTCTTTAAAGAACTCTGAATACATAAATCTTTAATTGTTAGTAAATGTTCGCACATTTTGTAGGTTAAGTACCATTGCGTCACACAGTCCAGCAACAGTTTTTTTTTAATTTTTCTATAAGCAAAAGATTTTGTATAGTGTGAGTCCGGAGAAGTATGGGAAGTCTGTAAACTTCCCTTTAAAATTTCGTTATTTACCAAATTTAGAGTTTGTGCAGCACAACAAACTGTTATTACAGAGTCCTCCAGGAAATCTATCGAGGTAACTTGGTCATAGTCCAAATCAAGAAATGCACATGAGCAAAATTCATCAACATTACATTCTTTGTAGATGCATTCCTGTTATCCTGTTCGATAGTAGTAGTAGTAGTAGTAGTATTGATTTATTTATAAATTTCTATAATTTGTGTTAACAAAAAAACAAATGCACATAGTGACTTTATTATAAATAAATGCTGGTATCCTATGGAGCATGGCAATTGAGGCCGTTAGCCCATACTTCTCTTAAGTGCTCCACAATACTCCATTTCCAGTTACTACACTTGACTTCCCCGGTCGTCCCGAGATATCAAATCGTTCACCGGTAATAGTGCGTAAGAGAACCACTCGCAGGGAAATAACTTCATTGATTAATATTAACAGTAATTCGAAAATAAACATTACAAAATATTTTATTAATTGACATTTAACATTATAAAATTCTCTATAAATAAAATTGATATTCCTGTTTAGAAATCCTCTAAAAACTCCTGCCTGTATTTTGTGGCCTCCCTCAGGTTAGAGAGGGCCAATTGGAACCGTTCATTAGGTCAAGCATTTCCCTTCTCTATAGAGTCCATTTGTCGAAGTGCAGTAAACGGAGCTCACCTAGTATTGGACATAGCGACATAAAATGTGCAACATCTTCTCTTTCATCCATATTGCATAGGGTGCATCGGCTTTCCGTCGTTCTGTGCGGCATATAATTTAGTCTGAGAACTTCAGTTCTTGCACGAAAAATAAGCGATATTGCATATGTGTCCACATCATCCCTAAAATAGTTTCTTTCACCTAATTTGTACTCTAGGCGCTTATATGTGCATCGAGTTAATCTTCTGTAACAGTTTCATTTGCCACGCATCCCAAGTTCTGCTGTCATTTGTACATGTATTTATGTTGTGGTCTCCAGCCATACTATCCCATTCATGGAAGAATTGTGATCGGTCTATCAAAAGTTGTTCAACTATTATTTTTAGGAGCCGTGTAGAGTCCATCTGCATAGCTTTGCCTAT
This sequence comes from Lordiphosa stackelbergi, assembly GCA_018904235.1. Lineage (NCBI taxonomy): Eukaryota > Metazoa > Arthropoda > Insecta > Diptera > Drosophilidae > Lordiphosa > Lordiphosa stackelbergi. The sequence continues at coordinate 16,061 of JAEIFU010001602.1, read as the reverse complement.
ATATTTAAAGTGCAGCTGAAGGGTGTAATGGAACAGTGTAGGTAGGCCCGTTTCAATGTATAATGCGTAGCTCGGAGTGTTTACAGGCAGATAAAAGATCTTTTTAATGTAGAATCGAAGCAATCGCTCTACATCCTCGAATCGGTCAAATCCCCAGACTGGGGCCGCATAACACATAATTGCCCTGGATGTTGCTAGAAACAGTTTATATTTGGTGCTGTTGTTGACTTTCTTCTTCCCAAGCACATGTTTCCAGGTGCTATTAATAGCGACTTTGGCGTCTGTCAATTTCTGTGCCAAATGTTTCTTAAATGACATATTGGATGTCAGTAGCAAGCCTAGGTATTTGTACTCATTTACTGTTTCTAGCAATACCCCATCTAGTGTCCATTCATCACCCTGTTCGAACCATATTCGCTTCATTATCGACGTTGATAGTATAAATCGTTGGAAGAACTACATAATATGTTGAACCGAACCAAATTTTTTGAAAAAGTGGTCCGGTTCGGGTTCCGGTTCGAGGAGTCAAGAATATTAGGGGATCGGTTCATGTTTCGGTTCGTCGGACCCAAAGGGGTTCGGTTCAGGACCGGTTTGCAAAAAACTATAAGTGATATTAACAAGCAGTTCTTTTTATTCGATAGGTGATCGGTTGAACAATATTTTGAATTTCTATTTATTGTTGTTGTAGCAGCGTTTTTTGTTGTATTTCGGCTCAAAGTAGTCCAAAGATTTAAAACATAGATAGAGAAAAATTTTTGAAAACAGATTATCAGAAAGTGAAACTGAAAACGTGGTTTTGTGAAGAACTGATTTTATTCTGATCGGAACTAGGATATTTAAACCCGGTCAATAAATAGCGGAGTTATGGGATTTCAAGGTCAAAATGTCAAAAAATGCCTTTTTTCACCGTTTATTGGTTCTTAGTCCTTACCAGAATGGTGGAGTGGTAGAGCGCATACACGAGATGACCCGTTAAATCAAAATAAAATAAATTAAAGAATCGATTACATAGAGGTAATTACAAATAAATAACAATAATTGAGTGATTGCTGCTTTCTGTCAAGCTCATGTCATAGCTCCGCTTTATAAATCATCTATTTTCGGTAGATGTCTCCTATTACCATAATTTGTATCTGCAGCATTTTGATACAATCTGCGATAGAAGATGACAAATCGGCACCAAAAGTGCTGGAAATGCTTGCAATTCAATTCACAAACCACACTGAAATGTATACTTAGCCGTTTAGTTGCAATGCGTCAACACATTCTGGATTTGGCTCCCATACAAATCTGACCAACATTTGTCTCTTATTTTCTAAATAACTTGAATAACCCAAGTGAGGTAGGGATCGTTGGAATTGTTGAACAGTGATATCTCAGATACCTCCCAATACCAATGAGATACGATGTGTGTCCACTATTTCAAAGCACCGCAATGAGAGGATTCGTTTATAACCTGATCCAAAATCAATCAAATTAATTTCCCAAATGAGTTTAAAATATTATAGAAAACGGAGCAAGTTATAGCTTTTTTAATAATTGCACAAAGTTAGCTGGGATAGTGAAAAAATATCATTTGAAACCTTTATTTTTAAAATTATAAACTAAGTTAGCTTTCTATTTATTTAGAATTTGTTGCGGGTTGTTGAACTAATTTAAAATTGAACATAACTTTGGTCCCAATGTTCAATGTTTTGAATTATTATTTGTAAATTTATGATTCAAGCTTATCGAGTGTTCAAAGTCTTAATCCAATGGGATCAAATTCTTGTTCTTACCGTCTTAAAAAAATAAGTGTAGGTATTATAATTATTTTAAATATAATTATCTAAAATTAAAATATAGTTTCTTATTTACGTTTTTCTTTTCAGCTTTTTGATTGATTTTTGTTCTATGCCAATTTACATGCTGTCTTAGGCTGGGTAGAGATTTTAAAAACCTTCGACATCTGGGACACTTGAAACCTTTTTGAACTCGATAGCGACGCAGATGCTCTGTCAGCTTACTTTCGGTGGGAAACGCATTCTCACATATATCGCAGATAAATTTCCCCTCATCAGTTTTAGCATTAAGATTAGGCGAAAAACTCACTGCTGGCAAGCTTGAATGCTGGATGCTAATGTGCTTGTTCAAAAGATCTTGTAGCACAAAACTCTTCTCGCAGCGATCACACTTAAAGGTTGGCAGGGGTTGTACCTCATGATGTCGCATGTGGGCCATGAGCTCGTACACATTTTTGCAGGGCTTTCTGCATTGAGAGCAAATCTTAAAATTAAACGAACTCAAATGACCTTTGTTATGTTGCAGTAGCTCTTGTTTGTATCGAAACTTCTCGGGACAAATGGTGCACTGGTATTGGAGGCCATCGGTGTTGGAGCACGTATGCGGGGCTATTTCCGGTTGCCAGGACTGGCCACAATTCGAACAGACTTTGGGTGGTCCGGCCAGCTTATAGCTTATACCTTGATCGTCGGGAACGTCCAAGTGTTCGTCCATTATTACAACTGCAAATTAGGAGATATAAATGAAAGTAATTTCCAGCCTTAATCGACTTACCTTCATAGATTTCTGCCATTTTGTCATCAGACTCTTCATTTAAATGGCTGCTAGTTGGGAGATCCTCATTATGGAATGATAGCTCTTCATCATACTTTGGCTCCGACTCTGACTTAATACTGACCAGATTCACATCCAGCAAATGGTGCTCGTCCATCGCATCCCCGGTTAGGCAAATTTCGCTATCTTCTTTAACAAACTCTATGTGACATACATTTGAGTCAATCTCCTCCTTCTCAAAAGAAGTTTCTTCCGGATCTGTTTTAACCATGGAATTGCTCATGATTTGTAATTAATTTAGCGTTTTGTCTTGATCAAAATTCAGACGCGACAGCTGTTTGGCTTTGCGTTGATATCGATAACTTTTTAGGGCGAACTATCATGCAGTTGGCATTATTCGACTAACATAATTTCGTACACATTACATGCTGGAATGGATCATAAAATGTACTTTCAAAATGAAACGCTTTTTATTTCAGTTACATGAATATAACATTCTTTATTTAAAATGTACTATAATACATTTCCTCCTCATTTAGCTATAAAATTGTTAAATGCGCAACACTGATATTTACAGATATTGTCAGTGATGTCAACTTTTGGGCGTAAATAAAGCCAAAAAAAAAAGAAATTCTTAAAAAAAAAAAGCTATTTTAATATTACTAATTTCGCTCATTTAAGTACATTCGTCGTTGTTTTCTTTATAGACAGCCATTGTGCCTATTAATTTTATCTGATTCACCTAGAAGTATGCAAAAAACTGTATGCTCTGGAACCTCACAATAAATATGGAGAAGTCGCAAATTCTCGTGTTTAAAAAACACTTGAGAGGGCTTGCAAGAGATGAAAAGTGGCAATTAAATGGCGTTAAGCTAAAATTTGTTAATAGCTACAAATATCTAGGAGTTTACTTCAACCACAACGCGAGATTCAATCTGCATCTAATAAACATACTAGCAGACTCCAAATTAAGCATCAATTGTCCCTGGAGGACGTTGCTTGGCAAAAGGGATGTGCCCACTAGCACAAAATACAAGCTCTTTACTGTAGCGGTGAGGTTCATTATGACCTATGGCTGTATACTATGGGGTTATACCACTTCGACGAAGTAGAATGTCTTTTAAGGTATTTCATTAAAATATTGTTCCGCCTGCCTCAGTATACGCCAAACAGAATCATATATCTGGATACTGGACTTTCGCCTCTTCACGTATACACAGCAGACATCCATTTCCAAAGATTGTGTCTTCGTATTTACTGCCAGAAAAATTACAGCATTTTCAAGAGTGGGAAAACCTGGCGGAAAAGTTATCCTTACCTTTACGTTTGGACGACACTATGGAATGGGCACGTTGGTCAGACCGAATTGTACTTAGGATGGGTGAGAGCTACAGGGTCGAATTTATAAGGAGCGCGCAGTGCAGCTCCGTTCGCCTGCTAGGAAGGGAACTAAATTACGAGCTCGGTGCTATCAACTACTTCTCAAATGAATACACGATCGACCAAATTAGAATAATATTTATGTCGCGTGGTGAGATCCTGGCACTAAATTTCATACCACATAGAAGGACTGGAAATTGCTCGCTTTGTAATATAAGGGTGCGTGAGGATATTATAAACTGTCGTGTCTACTGTACCATTCTAGCGGAGACGAGGCAATTTAGAATTTTTCAAAATTAAAATTTTTGTGTTGGGTGAGATGGGGGTGTAAAAGAACCAACCACATCTGGATTTGGGGATTAGGGAAGAGAATCGAAACCTGAGGACACCAAACTGTCACCATTAGCCGCATCATACAAGTTGTGTCCGGAATATAAATATTTATGTGTTGGATCAGTCTGGGCATCGAGATCGATCACACCCCAGAGTCAGCCACGAGCTAGCCGGCGATAATTGCTTCAGACGGAAGAAAAAGGTCGGATCATAAGAAGATTCAAAAAAAGAAAAAAAAATCACGATAGTAATAATAATAATTATTAATAAATAAATCGAATGCCTAGGGAGTTTACCAAAATGTATAGTCTTTAATCCATCTTTATGCTGGGAACTATGCGGTATCTGGGGACGAGCTTGGCAGCCGTGTGTAGTACTAGCAGAGGATGGTAAGAGGATCAGACTGACGGTTTATACACCAAGCCTTTAGTATAACTATAAGCATGTCTTTTAGATTCTACACAAATTTATGTTACAATGAAAATCTGTGAAAATTCCATATAAATAACGACTACTACTACTAAAGGGTGATTTTAGCTATTATCTTTTTGGCAACACTGGTTTAAACAGCTCATGCACGTTTTGTGTTTTGTTTCACTGTCAAACATCTTCAGTTTGGTCTATAATTCAACCATGAATCGTCTTACAAACGAACAACGCTTGCAAATTATTGTATTTTATTATTAAACTGAGTGCACTGTTAAGAAAGTTCATCGCGCGCTTCTTCCATTTTATGGTCAGTTTAATCGACCCACTGAAGCGGCTATTCGGGCTATTGTGACTAAATTTCGTTCCAAATTTACATTGTTGGACCTTTAACCACCAACACGCTTCGTCGCCGTTCGCAGCAATTGGGCCTCTGTTACTCAACAACGTAGAACATTTTGCGGAAGGATTTAGGTGTAAAGCCTTTCAAAATACAGCTGGTGCAAGAATTAAAGCCGAACGACCTACTGCAATGTAGAATTTTTGGTGAATGGGCCGAAGATCCACTTTTTTACCGAAAAATTGTGTACAGCGACGAAACTCATTTTTGGCTCAATGGGTACGTAAATAAGCAGAATTGTCGATTTTGGAGTGAATATCAACCAGAAGCATTGCAAGAGCTACCAATGCAACCAGAAAAAGCCACAGATTGGTGCGGTTTATGGGCTGGTGGCATCATTGGACCGTACGTGAGCGCTATCGTAAGATGATATCCAACTTCTATTTGCCCACAATGCAAGAGCTTGACTCCCATGACATGTGGTTTCAACAAGACGGTGCCACATGACACACAGCACGCGCAACAATGGACTAATTGAAAGGCGAGTTCGGTGAACATTTTATTTCACGTTCCGGACCGGTCAATTGGCCGCCTAGATCGTGCGAGTTAACGCCTTTGGGCTATTTTTTGTGGGGCTATGTTAAAACTCATGTCTATACAGACAAGCCCGCTTTAATTGACGCATTGGAAGACAACATTGAAGCATTTATTCGTGAGATACCGGCCGAAATGTTAGAAAGAGTATGTCAAAATTTGACTAAGCGGATGGACCATTTGAGAGGCAGTCACGGTCAACATTTGCATGAAATAATCTATACTATCGATTCAAATAAAGATTTTGTGCATTTTTCTGATTTTTATGTGTTTTTTTTTACCCTGTTCTCATTAAAAATGGGATAAAGGGGATCATGAAGTTGTGCAAATGTATGTAACAGCCAGAAGGAAGCACATCCGACCCCATAAAGTATATATATTCTTGATAAGCATCAACAGCCGACGATTTAGCCATGTCCGTCTATCCGTCTGTCTGTCCGTCTGTCTGTCTGTCTGTCTGTATGAACGCGTCGATCTTACAGACTGTAACAGATAGAGCCACAATTTTTGGCATGTATGTAGGTGTATACTGTACCCACATCGAGTTTGTTTCAGATTTGGAAAATTCCTCCTCCTCCATTTTTTAACAGCGAAAAACTGTCTTTCTCTCTGCATAAACGCGTGGATCTCACAGACTATAAGAGGTGGAGTCACAAATTTTTGCATGTATGTAGGTGTTCCAGATTTGGCAAATTCCTCCTCCTACTTCTTCTAACCGCGAAAAACTGTCAGACCTACAATTTTTAAGCTTGAACCTAGTGACTTAATATATATTCAGTAAGGCCCAATAGCTGTCTATTCTGTATACCACTATAAGATCCGAGCAAAAACACCGAAGATATGCAAGTGCGCCTCCTCATCTATTCAAATAAATTTTAAAATAAAAGGAGTTCAAAGCTATAGGAACCACATTACTTGGAACAGGGTATTTTGCTGTCGGGGCACTCGACCGCAACACTCTTACTTGTTTTTTTTTTTTTTTTTTTAAAATAACTTTCCTATAGCTCTTAGAAATTCACTCTTTATATCAAGGAATCTGTTTTGTGCAAACGCCAGAATTGATCGGAAAAATGCTGATTTGACATCACTGGTTTTGGTACAAGTGGGCCGATTGCTTTTGGGGAGAACATCGTGAGATTTAATCGCTCATATCCCCTGGCATTTCAGTGCACATCGCAAACGGTCACACTGGCCAAAGTCTTTGTATAATTGAAATTAACTACTGCACGTGTGCGTCTAGTTAAGAGTTCAGTTTAGTTTTTGGCTGTTCAAAGCGCACCCCCAGCTTGCATTTAAAATCATTAAAATGGTGAGTATATGCGGGAGTAACGCTAATTGATAGAAATGTCAAATTCCACAAAAGCTTCTTGAATTTTCTGATTATGCTCGCTCTCGCCGGGTCGGGGCCGGGCCGGGCCTGTTGTGTAACAGGGCTTGACACCAATTCTAATCGAAGTTTCTTGAATTGTAGGCTGCCGCTATTAAGAGGATCATACCCATGCTGGATCGCATTCTGGTGCAACGTGCCGAAGCTTTGACCAAAACGAAAGGCGGCATTGTCTTGCCCGAGAAATCGGTGGGCAAAGTTCTCGAAGGTACTGTGGTTGCTGTGGGGCCAGGTACACGCAATGTGGTAAGTAGATTTCATCATTGAAATCAATTTTTTTTTATAAATCTCACAAATTGTTTTTTGGTTTCCTCTAAAGTCTACGGGCAATCACATTCCCATTGGCGTCAAGGAGGGCGATCGCGTGCTGTTGCCCGAATTTGGTGGCACCAAAGTCAATCTGGAGGGTGATGAGAAGAAAGAGCTATTCCTTTTCCGTGAATCTGATATTCTGGCCAAATTGGAATAAATGTGCCCGGTTGGTTGGCACACAGACAAGTCTCCTAATTCTATGAATTCTATGTTTTTCTAGTAGTACGTAACATTCAAAAAGTTTAAAAATAAATTCGAAGCTGAAAATTCGAGTTGCTTGTTAAAATTTATACAAAAAGCTATTTTTTTTTATTTGTAAAACCTTAAAACTAATCCAACTTCAAGTTGGCCAGGCCATAGACCTGATTGAAGGCCGAGCGACGCTTAATATCCGGTAATCCCTCCACAGCGGCACGTTCTCGTGAGATTTTAACTAGAGCCTCAAATGAACGCGGCTCCCAAATGGCCAAATCTGAAAGCATTTTTCTGCAAACAAAAATTATATTATAAAACATGCTGTCAAAATTATAAAAAAACTTACTTATTCAGCAGTATATCTGAGCGGGCCAGGCCCTCTTTGAATGTGTCCAGGGCTACGCCATACTGTTGACAGCCGGCTTCCATGCGAGTTGTCCACAACTGAGCCATGTCCAGTTTTTTGAGCTTACGTCCTTTGGTGGCATAGGCCAAGGCCCGATGCACGCTACGTATGGCAAAGGTGTAGACATTACGCGGACGACCACGAAAGTGCTAAATAAGTATATAAATTGCTTTCAAAATTGTGTCTAATGTTGTTATCAGGCTTCTGCTTACCGCTGCCAATTTGAAAATACGTCGTTTGCGCCAGAATTCATCGGGACCGCGTGACCGCACCAATTGTGTTATGCTTAGAAAGACCATGATTAAGTATTCCTGGTCTATTTAATAGAATGTACAATAATTTTAATTGAATTTATTTGATTTTCTATATTTTACATAACCTGCTCAAGGGAAACGACAAGGCAACAGCTGATTTTCGATAAGAGTTATCGATGTCGTATATCACATTAGGGGCACTTGTGTAATTTGGTAAAATGCAAGTAATTAAAGTTTTCTGTTTTTGATTAGTTTATAATTGAAAATATTTTGGTTATATTTAGACTTGTCTGATATATCATATGATCTGGCTGAAAAAATAACTCAGTTCTTTGTGAGTTGGCTGTCAAAACTATGATTGGCTACTTCTCATACAGTATGTCAAGAAAGTGTTTTGACACAGGAAAAAATTCACATTTTACACTTTTATTGCAAAAAAGGAGCTTTCTATAAATGTTAAAATTTTGTTCTTATTTTATTCTGATTCTGTATCGTCCCTAGAACTAGTATGCAAAAAAAAGTTGCCAAATCCATCTAGTTTTAGTATTTAAAAAAATAAAAAAACAAATAAAAACGCAATTTTAAAGTGTCAAGAAAGTGTTTTGACAAAAGTCAAAACACTTATATCTTCAGTACAGGAGCTCAAATGGAAATAAAAATTAATGATTCAAGATAATTTTGACATGCTGAACCCGAATCTGGCTATATAAACTCCATATCTTCCATGGATTAGCTGCAAACTTAAATTATAAGACAGAAAATGGCTCATTTTACCCTTTTGTAGTACATTCGAATCTCGTAGAAATCAGCTCATTTTTAAATTTTCGATCTCAACATTCAATAGTACGAACCAATATGTATACAATATAATAAATACTTTAATCATTTCATAGGTTATAAGTTCATGATCAATCCGCAAAAAATGGCTGACTTGTATGCAATTTTGTGAATGGGTGAGAGAATTCAGCAGAATCGGTTGGACTTTTAAGAAAATCGCCTTATAATCCGTAGTGCCTATGACACTAAACATACTTGTTGAAATTTGAGGGCGTGTCCCGCCTTTTCTCATATTTTTCAACAGCATTGCCTTACAACTACACTATTGTTAAACCGAAAAGCACCCGATAATGTGTCCGAAGAAACAGATTTTAATTATTTCTTGTGTACTATGGGTTTGATGCTTTATTACAAAGAAAAAATAATTTTCAAAATAATCGGACTTCTACATTATTCGAATGCACGAAAAAGGGGTAAAATGAGCCATTTTTTGCACTTTAATTTATGTTTGCAGCTAATCCATGGAAGTTATGGAGTTTATATAACCAGATTCGGGTTCAGCATGTCAAAATTGTCAAGAATCATTAGTTTTTATTTCCATTTGAGCTCCTGTACCACAATAAAAGTGTAAAATGTGCATTTTTTTCCTGTGTCAAAACACTTTCTTGACACACTGTATATTTAGAACATTTTTTTAGCTTCTCATATGAGATATCAGACAAGTGTAAATACAGCTTTAGCCTTTGTAGAATTAAGCTATTTAACTTGTAGAGGGACTCACGATGATGGCCAGAGACCCACCAGTTCCATCGATATAATTTCCTGGCCTGCACAGCTGTTTACCTATCGTTATATGCCGGTCTCTACTCTGTGTTTATTTACATTATTTTTTTCTTCTTGATAACCACAAATGTTGTGAAAAATTAAATTTTCCGTGTTTTACCATACACCTTCAGCACAAATTACCTTGTGATTTAGTTATAATGTGTGCAAACAATCAACGGCTCGCAGCCACGCCTACATCTATGGGCAGCAGCTGCTCGCTCTGCTACGAGGGTCGACTAAGTTTATATTGTTTTTTGGCTACAGCTCTGCTTATATTGTTACCCTCAGTTCCACAGATTTACTATGGCATTGTACCACAGGTTTGGGGTGCCGTCCTTTGGGGTCCTGTATTGTATTATGCTCTAATCAACATGATCATACGTTTTGTGCTCCGGAACAGTGACTATCAGGTAAGTGTTCCTATACTAGTTAAATGACTCATTTGTATCTTTATCTTGTTTCTAGGTGGCAATACGGGCCTCCTTTCTGGGTTTTGCCCAGGCGGTGAGCATTCTAGTCATTTGCTTTGCTCCCCTACCTTGGCAACAATTTGGCGTCTACGGCTGCTTCATGGCCTTCTTTCATTATACGGAATTTCTGGTCATAGCCTGGGCCAATCCACGCACCCTGACCCTGGACTCGTTCATGCTCAATCACTCGGTGCATTATGGCCTGGCGGCAGCAGCCAGTTGGATTGAATTTGTATTGGAGCTGTATTTCCTACCCGAATTCAAACGATTTAGTTACATCTGGCTGGTGGGCGTAATCTTGTGCGTGTTGGGCGAGCTGGTGCGCAAGTCGGCTATTATAACAGCTGGACGCAGCTTTACACATTTGGTGGGTAAATAAATATGAATTAATATATTTCTAATTTCAGTTTAAAGAAGGAAAAAGAAAGAGATAAGGAACAGAAACCAATGAAATAATCAAGATCTGATGATCATTGACAGTAATACTTCAGGAAGCACAATGACAATTGTCGAATCTTAACACCAACCGAAATTGGTCTGCAAGAACAAACCCAGAATGCTAAATTGATTTCCAATACTGTGAATAATGTTTTCCATAATTAAATTCCGTCTTTAAAATTATGACCACAGCAATACTTACCAAATTTCGCCAATTAAAATTTGCACTGCTTTGACCAAGCGCTAAAAATTAACTAATGACCACAATATTCTTTTGACTGTATCTAAGGCAGAGCTGTAAAAGAGTCTTAGTCTAAATGAATTCATTGATGATTGCTTGAAGGCAGCGATTTCGCTGTTCACACGTACACAACCCGAAGGCATGCCGTAGCTGAGATCAAGAGAGCAGAAAGCCGTCATTCGCTCGCCAGAGTTCGAAGCAAATTCACGGAGCTTTATCATTTTTCTTTTTTATTAAGCATCGCTGCTTTAAGGTGATTTATAATCCTTTGGAATTAAATTTGAAATGATGTAAATCAAATCATTATCAGGTCTGTTCTCAATTCCACTTCGGTTTACGTACAAACGTTTGAATTGGCCAGTTTACTTTTATAAATTTAGATGGAAGGTAGCAAGGAATTCTATGGTTACTAGATCAAGACTTCCTTTTTCTACGAATTGAATCCACTTGGCATTGAGCTGTCGGTTTCAACTGCTTAAGGGTACTGTATACCTTCAGGTGTCATTTTTTAAAGGTTTACAAAAAATTAAATTATTACAAAAAAACACAAAGTATATGTGGTATTCCTGAAAGTTAAAAAGCAAAGCAGTTGGTTTGTGTGATTTCATTTTGATTTGCTTTCATAGAATTCACACACAGTATACAATTTGACAGATTCAAAGAGAAAGGGCAGAACAAAGTTGTGAAACAATGTGTAACTTCGAACTTTCTAGGAGAGCTGTGCAGATATGTAACCATAAACATCTTTGACCAAGTCAAGTAGTTCTCTAAGAGAACTGTCACTAAAGCTTGTAATTGTCTTTTAGACATTCTCCAAAATTCCTGAAATAAATTTCCGACAAATTTAATATTTTGTATTATTTATTTGGAAGAAGAAAGCAATGTGGAATTTGTAAAAAAACAAATTTCAAAATTCATTTAAAAAGAAACCAAGGATGACCGCCAAGTAGTTTATGCTCGTAAATTGTTATAATTCGGTCATCAATAGACAACCCCAAAGCAAATCGAAATCAGCTTCGACGCGGGTTTTACGAAATCAATTGGTATGACCTAAATTTCCTTGCATTTTTCTGGGCACACTGCTCATTTTGTATGGAGCAGCTGTCATCGGCTGTTTCACGAAATCAAATCGAAAGCAAATCAAAAGCAGATCACATTCGGGAATACCACTTATAAGTGATATTAACAAGCGGGTTTTTTTCATTTGATAGGCAATCGGTTAAATAAAATTTAGAAAGTTTTGTTGTTGTTGTTCTTGCGGTTGTTGTTGTATTCCAGTTCAAACTTAGGAAAAAATTTAATGATTTTGTAACTTATTTTGAAGTTTTTACCATAAATAGGAAAAAAACATGGAGTTTTTTAAAATACGAGGATCGATGAGCAATTATTTTATCTAAGGGCCGGGAAAATATTGATTTTGTTTATTTTTGTAAAACACATGGTCGGTTCTGCTTGAAAGTTTTAGAGGATGTTTATAAGACCCTAATAGAACGTTTAAGCAAATAAAAAAAACCAAAAAAAATTTCCTAGGTATACAGTACCCTTAATGCTAAGAAATAGTACTATACAATATTGTCAAAGAAAATCAAGTCAATAATATAGGTTCAGCACACGAAAAGCATCTAGAATCACTCCAAAACTTCAATATACTGGACTTTGTTACCTAGTGTTATAATTGAACATGTGAAACCAGAGGCCCGGAATAACTCTCAACACATATTTTCAAAGTGTTTCTCACTGAGAGAAACACATAAATCATAAACAATTTCGGTTTCTCACTGACTTTAATTTTAATTCTTGTTGTATTTGGTTTTCTGTAGGGTTGTCGAAATATCGATATCGAATAACTTTTGACGATATTTTTATGAATATTTTTTTTTGTTTTTGGACAAAAATGAAGGTTTCTAAGGGCATTCTCTTGGATATTAGTAATGTCAGCAATACTAGTAATATACAAGAGAATGCCTTCAGAAAACCTCCCTTTTGTTGGCCGAATCTTCTAAAAATACACAACAAAAATATAACCAACAAGTATTCGATATCGATATTTCGACATCCCTAGTTTTCTGTTAAAGGCCTATACTCAGTTGAGATAAATTTTTAGTTTTGTACGATATTTCACATGAATAGAATCAATTTCATACAAATAAGATACCTTTCAAACGTATTCAGATTTCAAAGCTGTACAATATTGTTTCTATTCATGTGAAATATCGTACCAAACTAAAAATTTATCTCATCTGAGTATAGCCTTAACCGAAAAAATGTTGAAAGAAAAATTCAACTGTTTTTCAATAATACTTTGAAAATAATATATGTTCAAAGTGTTTTTTGATAACAGTTATAGTATAACAGAAAAACGAAAGTAAATACAGTAAATATCGGTTATATGACGAAGACCGCGTACAAATACCGAGTTATATGCAAAGTTTTATATTTTAGAGCATTATGCACAACTTTGATATAAAATTTAATTGCTTGTATGCAAATCGCTTTTAAGCAAATATCGCCTTTAAACAAACATTTTACATAAATTTTAAAATTTCTGCATTACTATTTTAATCGGTTGTAAACGAATTTTGCAACACAGTTGCTGATAGCTGTGAACAGATAAGAAGAAAGAAAAGTTCGATTTTGATTGACTCAAAAAACCAACAATTATAATTGTAAAATAAGAAGAAACAAAGAGAACCCCTATTTTTCCTAAGACTTTTAATATCAGCAGAAAAATTTGCAGAATTATTTAAACTTGGGAAAAATCGATTTTATCAAAAAATAACTTCTAACTGCATTTCAATATTAAAATCCGTTTTTCCGAAGTTAAAGAAAAAAGCATACTTCTAGGCTGACTTTAACAGAACATTCTTGATTTCAAATGATTATAGTTTTAAATGCAGTAATTTAAAAATTCAAAGCCAAGCCGCACAAAGCCCCATACCACAGCTTGTATGTACATTATTCAAGAAAATAATAACAATATTACACACCAGAGCATATTAAGAGAGGTACCTTTGGGTACTGTTAACACAAAGAGGCCAAATGTAAAAGGCACAATTTTTAAGTTTTCAATTTTTATGTAAACGCTTTCGAATGGAATCTTCTTAATAATTTTTATGGCAATCTAGTGCAGAGAGTCGAAAATAAGAAATCAATTACTGCGGAAGCTGTTGCTTCCCCACAACTTTGTTTTTTTTTATTTTTGCAGAATTTTAAAGAAAAATCAACTTTGAACGGCTGGCAGCTAAAGAAACTATTCTGTAAAACGGTTCAAATTTTGCCAGTATTATATGTATTCAAAATCATTGCCGACCTTCGTTTACCCATCAGTTTCTTAAAACCCAAAAATTGGGACTTTTGGGTAAAAATTTCGGGCGCTGCTAAGCCCAGTGTGTGCAATGTAAAAACACCTCAAATATTATATAAATAAAAACATAAAAAAAACATTAAAATAAAATACTCACTACTCCCTAGCATATTACTAGAAGCAGAAGTGTCATCATAATAATTGTTTAGTTTAAAAAGTAGGGTGCAATTTTGTTTAAAAAAAAAATATTCAATTAGTTAAAAAATTGTGTATTTGGCTTTCTGCTGTTAATTCGGGGCGATAACAACGCGATCGCCCAGCTATTAGTGCTGTCATGACGGGCGTGTAATGTCATTTTGCTAATTTTTCCAATAAGCCCACGAGAGTTTGAGGTAGCGCCTGTTATTTAAATCAAAATAAAAAAAAATATTTAAAAAAAAAAATAATATAACCATATAAATTTATTTCCCAATAAAAAAATTATATACAATAATAAAAAATATAATTATATTAAATTATATTTCATAATTATAAAATGTTTATATTACCAAAAATATTACCATTTTTAAAAAATAAATGCATTTTTAATCAAACTTAGAATGAACTTTTTAATCAAATATATAATTTCCATTTTGTTCGATAACCTTTTGCCATCTTCCCGGCAATTTTTGTATTCCACGCTCATAGAACTTCTGGCCTTTATCTGCAAAAAACTGAACCAAGTGCGATTTTATAGCCTCATCATTGCCGAAAGTTTTACCATTTAAGGAGTTCTGCAAAGATCGAAATAAATGGTAGTCTGATGGTGCAAGGTCAGGGCTATATGGTGGATGCATCAAAACTTCCAGCCAAGCTGTCCCAGTTTTTGCCGGGTCATCAAAGATGTGTGTGGTCTGGCGTTGTCATGATGGAAAATGACACCTTTTACGATTGATCAATTCTGGCCGTTTCTCGTTGATGGCTGCATTCAATTTGTCCAGTTGTTGACAGTAAACATCCGAATTAATCGTTTGGTTCCTTGGAAGCAGCTCAAAATATACCACACCCTTCAATCCCACCAAACAGACAGCATAACCTTCTTTTGGTGGATATCAGCCTTTGAAGTGGTTTGAGCTGGTTCACCATGCTTGGACCATGATCGTTTTCGATTAACGTTATTGTAAACAATCCATTTTTCATCTCCAGTTATGATTCGCTTTAAAAATGGATCGAATTCATTGCGTTTAAGATGCATATCACAAACGTTGATTCGGTTTGTTAAATGAATTTCTTTCAATTCATGTGGTACCCAAATATCAAGCTTTTTCACCAGTCCAAGACTTTGTATGTGATAATGAACGGTTGATTTTGGTATATTTAACTTCTCTCCTATCTCACGCTCAGTTACATGACGATCCAATTCGATTAATGCTTTGATTTGGTCATCATCAACTTCATTTGGCCGACCTGAACGTGGCTCATCTTTAAGTGAAAAATCTCCAGAACGGAATTTGCGAAACCAATTTTGACACTGTCTTTCTTTTAAGGCTTTATCACCATACACATCACGTAACTTTTAGCAACTCTCTCTGCGCTTTTTCCTTTACGGAAATAATAAAGTAAAATATGACGAAAATGCTCTTTTGTGGACTCCATATTAAAAAGGGCGCCAATCAAACAAATGTAAACAAAATTACGCGCACTTTTTTTCTAAAGCAAGCTAATAGTGACAGCTAATAACTGACAAAAGAAAGAATGCAATTACAGAGTCACAAGCAGTTAAAAATTATAAACGCCGACTATATGAAAAATCCGCAATTACTTTTTGGGCAACCCAATAG
>JAEIFU010001601.1:0-63710 GCA_018904235.1 Lordiphosa stackelbergi | reverse complement strand
GTTACGTATTGCTTATTTTTAAAATATCAGAGGATATTCGAAGTCGAATGAATGTGGACAGGTAACGTTTCTATGTCTTCTGGACTACAGTAAAGCGTTCGACACCGTGAATCATCAAAATTCTATGTACAAAACTAAAAACTCTATTTAACTTCTCGTCACAGCAACTAAGTTAATAAACTCTTACCTAACAATAGACAACAGGCTGTTGTCGTGGTTCGCTCACCTCCGATCTTCTTCAGATTACAAGGAGGTGTACCCCAGAGGATCTGCTTCCTTGGGTCGTTATTATTGGATTACTTAGGCAGCTCTTAAAAGATTCTACCAATTCAAATTCTAATGACAATAGCTAAAATGTATCTGATTCCTACACTATTTTACGGCATAGAGGTTTTTGGGCATTGTGATGCAGCTAGTCTGAATAAACTTAAACTCACTTTTAACTCTATAGCTCAGTATATATAATATTTAATAGACATAGGACTGAACACATCACGTTTTTTGCAAATAAATTTTTTTGATCTTTGCCTTATTCAATGGATAACGTTTAGGGCCCTAATCTTATTGTACAACATAATCCGCTTGCGGAGAACCAATTTACTTATATAAGAAGCTAAGTTTTTGCCATATCCTCCAGAACAAATAATCTAAACCTAAATATATTTTTCTAAAAATGATCAATTTTTGATGTAATTATAACTACTTTTCTTGTGCGATTTAGGTTTATAGATTTATTGAGTTTATTGAGTTGTTTAGGTAATGAAAACATTGTAACACATTGTCGTGACTAGTGCAATAATTTAAAAGGTCTAACCTTGATGCACTGGGATAAAAAACAAAAAAAAAAAACTAAACTTGTGAGCAGAGAGTGTGTGCCCATTGGATAATACAAATTTAACAAAAGCTTAAGTACTCGGCTCTCCGGAACCGTATTTCCTCACAGTTAACACACTGACAATTTATTTGTCCCCTTATATAATGAATTCCACAGAAGATAAAGTAATGGAGTTGTGAATCTGAACAAACGGTCTTCAAAAATCTGTACGTTTTAGTTTGCCACAGACAGGAAGTTCGTTTTATATGGCTGTGTTGTGTGTAGTCAAACACTTTTGTATACACAGAAGATAGTGACGTGCCGAACCGAACACTGTTCTAAGCCCAACAACTTGGTATGTGGTATGAAAGCTTTTCTCGAGTGCTATTTGCCATTAAATATTTCTTTCCACGCTATGATTTTAGAGGAAAGATCTTTCCTGATCAAGGCTGCAAATCAGTCTGGAATCGAAACTCGCAAAACCGGTTTGGTTCGAATTTTTTTTTGTGTCAAACCGGACCATGGAAATGACGTTCTAAATCTATTACCTCCTGAACCTGAACCTAAACTCTTTTTTGTTTAAAAAAAAAAAAAAAAAAAAAGTTTTTAAGTTTTTTTTTGACTAAACAGTGACTTGACTTGACTGTGACTTGACTGTGACTTGACTGTGACTTGACTGTGACTTGACTGTGACTTGACTGTGACTTGACTGTGACTTGACTGTGACTTGACTGTGACTTGACTGTGACTTGACTGTGACTTGACTGTGACTTGACTGTGACTTGACTGTGACTTGACTGTGACTAAACTGTGACTTGACTGTGACTTAACTGTGACTTGACTGTGACTTGACAGTGACTTGACTGTGACTTGACTGTGACTTGACTGTGACTTAACTGTGACTTGACTGTGACTTGACTGTAACTTTACTGTGACTTATCAATTACTAAACAGTGACTTGTCTGTGACTTAAAAGTGACTTAACAGTGACTGAACTGTAACTAAACAGTCACCGAAGGGAGGGAAGAGGGGGGAGATGTTTTAAAACTAAAACTGGCCGTGTTCACCAGCACAAATCGATGACGAACAAATCGATGGATCTAGTTCAATTGTTGAAGTGAACGAATGTGAAGTGCAATTATGATTGCTAATTTTTTTGATTTTGATTAACATCAAAACGTAAAAGCACGCATACCATTTTTACCTTAAAATTTCATCAAAGCGTTCAACAGTTAACGGTTTTTGATGGGTGATGTTTGATGTACGTATGGTGAAAAAGGGCATTATTATTTCTGTCTATTATGCCATTGCGACAGCACAATTAATACTTGGACAGAAAAAAAGAAAAAGAACAGAGCAGCAAATGTGCTTGTTGTTGGTATTTCTACTCCTTAAATATCATTCAGAGAGCTTGTGATTTTGATTTGTCCTTAAATTTAGCATCATGTTTCACAACAAAGCCCCGTGAGTGTAACCGACACTTACACCATTTTTTGTACTTTTTATTGATTTAATACGAAACAATCGAAATTTTTGACTGTGTCATCCGATGGCTACCAAAAATGTTAATTTCTCAAGTGAAGGACCAATCGAATGAAGTTGGTATGTTTCAACCGTTTGTTTATTTAAGTTTAAGCTACGTTTTTGTCCTGCATTGCTTAGTCAAATTCGTAAGTCAAAGTGTAAAAACCAGAGACCGTAATTTTTATAATTTTTCTTATAAAAATTACAAAATAAGAGTTATTTCAAAATTTTGTTGAAAAAATTTATTTTAATTTATATTTTTTTAATTTTTATATAAAAATTTAAAAACAAAAAATTAAAAATAGTTTTTTTCGATAAAAATGGATGTATACATTTATGCCCATTTTAAATAGCTGACCCAAAAAAAAATAATTCTGCGGCCTCCCCGGTCATATAGGTCCTTAAATATAAATAAATTTTTATAATTTTTTTCCATAACTGCTATTTGCAGTCCCTGGTAAAAACAGTACAAATGATGATTTTACAACATTATTATAATTTTGAATATAAGGATGTGTCTTTTTGGACTTGCTACTAAGAAATGTTTTGTAAACCAGAACTAAGACGTTAACGCGAAATTTTTAGCGAAGGATTATATACTACCATCAAACCCTTTCAGAATTTTTTGGTCTCGACTCAATCAACTATGTAGTTTTGCACAGTGTTATCGAACCAAGGCTAATTCAGAATATCTAAGTTCGTAAGTAGCAAACTTTATGTTGCTCTTAAGTGTTAAGCATAGCCAGCCAGGACATCTGTTTTTCTTCAATGTTAAAGTGTCCAATCACCCAAAGCAGATAATTTCTCAAATCTACAGCAATCTTATTAAAAGAATTTTTACAATCAGTAAGCGTTTTGAAGTTAATAATATTACCAGAAGAGCTTTTAAATCAGTTTTACTATTTGAAAAAATTTATCCCTGTCTCTTTCTCTTCCTGGTTAAAAGGTTTTCCAGGGATTAACTCGGAAGATTTTTGGACTAAACAGTTTACCTACTATCCAAATATTCTATTTGTAAAGTAACATCGAAATCTATGTCCAAACGACCTCATGGTGAAGTGTTTATTTGATAAGTAAGGCGGAGTTACTATTTTGTCAGTTTCCAGTTTCTCTCAGAATCAGAGCGGTATTCGTAATAAAATGGCGTGAAGTAGTGTCATATCGCTTATTTAATACCTCAAAATAAAAATTCCATGTTGTGACATTAAATTTAAAGTTCTCAATGGATTTGTAATCGTTTAGTTTAGATGTTAATTTAATTTAAATATTCTAAATTTAGAATGGTTTTTGATAAAACATGAAATATATGATGTTTTAACTTAAAACCGATGTATGTTTGCTGAATATCGACTGCGGTAGAAAAAAAATATTCTAATAAATATAATAAATTTAACAATACAGCAAGTATTTCTGCATCATTATGTCACAAATCGTATTTTTCGAGTTATCCAGTATTAAAGTAAAGAGAGCGATACTGTTTTGTATAAATCCAACGCTTGGATAATTTCACAAGAAGATAGATACCTTGGAACAACATTTCACACACATCACACTTTCAAGATCTACCTAAACGACTTTAATTCAATTTTCGAACATTTTATTTCCAAAATTACAAATGATTCAGTGTTGGGATTTTCATTTATCAATATTTTATACTTTCCATTTTTTGTATATTTTCCTAACCTCTTGAATTTTTTCTTATTTCAGAAACCTGTCTAACATTTTGTCGACCGTGAATCACTGCCCTTAACCCTAAAGACGTCATTACCTTTTGCACATTTTGTTTTCCCAAACTAATAAGACTGAAAGTATGTAATCAAATTTGTAACTTGCCATATAAAAATATATTAATAGGACGCTTATTAGACAACATAAAAATAACCGAGAAAACATGAACCTGGACTATGTGACAATGTCCACACACACACACAGAATTTCGCCACAAACAAGCCAAGGGCAAACTGGTTTGAGGCTACTTAAGTAAAGTTAAGGATCTGCACAAATTTGTCATAAAAAAATGCTTATAAGTGGTACAGTTGTGTAATGTACACTAAGTATTAAGATAGCCGCCCTGGTACAATATATATTTGCGAGACCATTAAACCAGAAGCAGAAAATGACAACAACAAAAAAGAAAATAAAGAAAAGACACAAAAGACTGCACACAGCAGGTCAGGTTGTGTGTGGCATACACAGAGAAAACAAGATGTGAAGGGGTTTTATTCGAAGTTGATATTTTAAATTCTTGAATAAAATATTAAATTTTTGTTACATAAATGCCGTACTTTATTTATAAATTAATATAATACAGGAAAATATTAATTTTAGTTTTTATTTTGAATAACTTTGATTAGCCGGCTCAAAGTCAACGTTTGATTATAATTCAATAATCAACTCAAATCAACAAAGATTTTTAGCATTTGAATAGCAATGTTTCTCAAGGGCTCCCGGTTTTCATCAGCAGACATTTTTGGTGTCACCCTTCTTCAGCACGTTACTTTTATATCAAATATTAATAAAATCCAAAACTTTTTGAATAACATAACTTCCAAACTTTTTATTCGTTTTTCTGTAGCAATTATAAACGATATTTCGTCCGCGTTAATATGCACGATGATCAGTATCACTCTTCCTACAAAGGGACTTAAACTCTCTAAATAATTGGTGAATGACTAACAGTCTACCACTACACAATGAGAAATGTAAATATTTAACTTTTTAATTGAGGATAATCCACTTCAGCGTATCAATAAAGTCGACGACTTGGGAATACAGTTTCGGTTATTGCTAATAAAGCTATGGGTATTCTTGGCATCATCAAAAGATGGAACTATATGTTTCTCTGGTCATAGCTATTCCTGAGTATGGATTATGTGTCTGGTCTTCACTCTAGCAGAAGTATCAGAATCAACTCAAATCTGTACAGAAACAGTTCTTACTTTTCGCCCTGAGTGGCATAAATTTGGATCCCAATAGACATCTACCACCATATGAGCACAGACTACGCTTATTGGACCTTCCTTCCCTGAAGAATCGCAGGATCTATCTTACTGCTGTGTTTAAGAACTTCGACAAGTTTTTTTGACGACTGCTTAAGCTTCTGATTTGGAAATCTCAGTAATCAGTGTCGAATCAAAATCAAAAAACGAAATTTGTTATGTAGAAAATCAGATCAGCAGTCGGCGCTTTGAAAGTTTTTCATTTGATTGACTGCGACTTTTCGAACTATTGTAAGTCGAAGAAAAGAGTCGATGACCACTTCGACAGTCGACACGCAGTGCTTTGAAAGAGCCAAATTTCGTACACAGAGGGAAAAAACTTATTCAGAAAATAAGTTGCCTTCAACTTAAAATGTGAACCGAATGTTCTCAAACGAATGTTCTAAATGTTCTTGAAATGAACAAAGTTGTTCTCAATCGGATAATATAATATTTGCTTTGAACAAAAACCGGTTTTCAAGAGAAAGGTATACAAGAAAGAGAGAGCGAGTGAGAGCGAGTTGGCTCTCTTTTTGATCTCCCTCTTGTCAACTCAACAAAGCATAAACAGCCCTCTAGACGTGCATCTGCAAAACTATTTAACGGCTGAATTGGCTAGTGCCTCATTCCATACGTTGAGTGCATAAGGTACCGGGCTCAAATCCCAGTCAAGCCCGAAAAAATTTTTTGTGTTTTCTGAAAAACTTAAATAAAACGAGTCAGGTGGGGGTCGGTCGTTAAAGCGATGTTTCTGATTCCTATGGAATATATGGGTGGAGGGAGAAGCAGCAGAGGCGCACTTATGCAAAGAGTCTTGCCTTCCTTCATTTCCAATCAAAAGAGATATGTACCCCGTTCCCTATTCCACGCCAATTGAGGAATCCCGCCCACCACCTGGTCCAAGTACTATCAAAATTTTTTCCCAGTTGAGTTTTAAATGTTCTTGAAATCTGACCATAATTAACTCAAATCATGTTCTCGGAAATGGAACAATATCAACTCGACTTAAGTTTTTGCGGTCTCATAAAATTGTTCTTGAAGTGAAATCAAATCATCCCAGGTGATAAGCATGAGCGCAATTCTACGTAAAAAGTTTCCAGACGAAAAATGTATATGTATAGTTGTTTGACTGTGACAAAGCTAAACCACGATAATATACCACGAATGGTAATCTTATGTCTAAACTACGGTGAATGTGGGCTTTAAGAAAAACTGTTGTTTTTAATGTTAACGTGTCTCACTTACATTATTAATATTCGCTATACGATTCGGAAGTTTGGTCAAAATCGGTGACTATATCTAAGCTGTCTGAACTGTCGTCGAAAGTGGGTTTTATTTAGAAAAATTGTTTGTTTTAATGCTGGCGTTCTTAAACCTAAGTATTAAAACAACTGCAGTTATATTTTTTTTATCAAACTAAAAAATTGTAATGTGCTTTTATCTGCTTTCAAAAAAACAACTGTTGCATAGGCGCGCAAAATAAATGTGGCTCTGATGAAAAATTTGTGGTTTTCTTTTATAGTCTCTGAGATCTAGGTGTTCATACAGACAAACGGACGGACGGACAGACGGTTACAACCACGGATTTCAAATAGTGCTTCGAAACATATAATTGCACATAGGAAAACCTCATAAACATGAATAGCAGATGAATGTCTACCTTGCAGATAGACTGTTACTAAACATTTATTACATCGCGAAAAGGGCAAGGAGAATAAAAAAGTAAAAAAACCAAACAAATCATCACAGATACATTGCAAGAGCACGAGTCTAAGGCTAACGTTGTCCATGATTGAATTGCAAATTCTTGTTTTTCCATACAAAAATTAATTTTCAACCGCGATCATATACCACGGATGACCATTGGTGGGTGTTTAAAGTTGAACGAGAAGTTACAACCACGGACCTTAAATATCGTTTAGGAACATATTCTTGCATATAAGATTTGAAGGTTCTCCATGGTCAAAGAACCGGTAAATCCATCAGAAATTAGTGTTTCCAGAAAAAAATGGATACTCATAGATGTATTTCAATGACAACACTAGTATACCATGGATGACCAATGCTGGGTATTCAAAGCTTAACTATCAAAATGTACTGCTGTGCCCAACGAAGGTGTATGTATATTCCAAGGCTGGAAACATCTGAAATTTTGCAGAATTTTCGGTCAGGGGTTACCGATTTGGTAAATGTTTACTTTATGGTAAGTCACCAAGTAAATTTGTGAAATTTTTTTCCTCAATGGATCGCGAATAATAAAGAATTTACGTACATAAATTATTTGGCGGTCCACCATGGTTCTTATTTAATATTAAAGTTTGCATTTTTGCCTTACATTGGTCATCATAATTAGCGGTTCTTTTACCATTGACATTTTTGAGTCTTCTTTGCCTTTTCGTGACTTAATCATTCTTTAGTTGCGGTGTCTTAATAAATATCTTTGACACACAAACTCTTTTCTTATATTATTGTCACATAATTTGTCAATGTACATTAAAAAACGAGAAAAGGCAAAGCTAACTTCGTCTGTACCGAAGTTTTGATACACTTGAAATAGTTCTTTTCTCAAACATTTAGAGACTTCGACCAAACATCGCAGATCAGCTTAAAAACATTACATATTACCCATGACCGTGTTTTTGAGAGCAGTAATATTGAGAAAAAAACAGTTTTTCTTACTAAAAACCATTTTCCGAACGAACATTTGTATGGCAGCTACATGAAGTAGTCATCCGATCCGGTCGGTTCCGACATATTAGCAGCGTGCAGTAAAAAGAAGACTCTGGCAAAGTTTCAGCTCGATAGCTCCAAAACGAGGACTAGTTCGCGTAGAAACAGACAGACGGACAGACGGACGGACGGACAGACGGACAGACGGACGGACAAAGCTTAATCGACTCAGCTCGTCATGCTGATCAAGAATATATATACTTTATGTGGTCGGAGATGATTCCTTCTATGCGTTGCAAACTTCTGGCAAAATTTAAAAAAAGAAAAATCTTGCCTCAGTTAATCAGAATTCTGCAACTTTTGCTCCCATTTTAAAGCTACTGTCAGGTGAGGTTGACTCAAGCGCTCTGCTTAGCCTGATAAGCTTTGTGATTCCGGCATGCTTCCCAGTGTTTATTTAAGAGGTAATAAATCTTTGTTGATTTTTGTGTTAATTATTGAATTATAGTCCACCGTTGACCTTGGGACTGCTAAACAAACGCATTAACTAAATTAAAACATATTCATATTTAGAATATTCATACATAGAATAGAATGTTTTGAATGTCGCTGTCATAACTGACTATAAATTTTCTTGTTTTTATGGGATAATTATTAAAAAAATAAAGTTTGCATAGTTTGAAGGGCATTTACCGTCTTATTTTTAATATGTTTAAAACAGGCTTGCTTCTATTCATAAAATTCTCGAATTTAACGTTTTTTGAAGATACGAAAATTGGGAACCCGGTACTAAATTTCATTTTATTTTTTATTAGTTTAATAAAATTAAAAAAAATCAACAAAAATAACTCCAATTACACTAGTTTACAAAATAATAAAAATTTTTGCGATCCCGAATGTTTGGTGGCAATTTCTTATGCAAAGTCCCTCCGCAGAGTCCAAAATCCATATCACGATTTTTTGTGGAGCCGTGTTTCCAGTCGCGGAAAAGCTAGATTTTGGATTCTGAAAGGAGTACCTTTAGAAAAATGTGTATATCTTCAGTATCGGTACATTCATTATAAAATGGTAATGCTTTCTTGAAAGGTAATTGAATGCCCCTAACATTCATTCATAAACTACTTCTTAATCCGGGGACTTGATGGGCGGCATGTTGTTTTTTCGGCAACTTTACATTAACTTTATCATTTTCAAAAAGCTAGATTTGAGTGCGATTTTTCACCACGAAAAAATTTGTAAAAATTTCCATTTTATTGCTGTTCACAAGACTTGGCTTATTTAAAATACAACGCCACATAATTCTTAAAATCCGTTGGAGAAGATAGAAGTTATTGGCATAAAAGTAAAAATTGAAGGGTTTCAGTTCATGCAAATTGACTTAGTTTGATTGTTTTTTGTTGGTCACAGGAGGCATAGTTAACAATTCAATCTATAACTTTAGTACTATGACCTGCAAATTTATTTTGTACCTAGATAAGTTCTTTTTGTGATTGAATAAGGTTGAAAATGAGTGCAAGACGTCAAATTGAATGCGAAAAGTTATCCTAATAAATGGACTAACGCCCTCAAGCATTACATATTTTTGACTCCGTTAACAATTTCAACAACATTTAAATAAATCATACGAGCTTTATCACAGGCCGAAGATACCTTTTCTCTATTTTTTACTCCACACATTTTAGTATTAAATATGTAATGACCGTAAGCGCAGCTCAATTTATAAGGGATAGTTTTTGCATTTGCAAATTTGATTCATTTTTGACTTTTGCACTAATTTTTCAACCTAAGAATATCACAAAAACTCTTAACCTGGTACAAATAAATTGGCAGGTCATAGTAGTAAATAAATAGAATAGTTTGATTGTGCTAATACCTACTACGACTAGAACAAAAAACAATCAAACTGAATCAATTTGCATGAAATTGAAACCTTCAATTTTCACTTAAATACCAATAACTTCTATATTCTTCAGTGGATTTTAATAAACTATGTGGCGTTGTATTTTAAATACTAAATCTTTGGTGACCGCAATAAAATAAATTTTACACAAATTTTTCGTGGTGAAAATCGCACTTAAAATCAAGCTTTTTTTGAAAAATGATACATTTAATGCAAAGTTGCCGATAAAAGCCTTTATACCACCAAGTCAAGTCCCGGATTAAGAAGTGGTGTATGAATGAATGTTAGGGCGTTCAATTTCCTTCCAAGAAAGCATTACCATTTATAATGAATGAACCGATACTGAAGATATACACATTTTTCTAAAGGTACTTTTTCGAGAATCCAAAATCTACTTTTCCGCGATTTTCGAAAACGGCCCCACAACAAATATTTGGACACTGCATTTTTGGACTCAGCAAAGGTTTTTACATATGAAATGATTGTCAAATGGTCGGGATCGGAAATCTGTATAAACAGTGTTATCATTGAAGTTAATTTGTAAACAAAGCATTTTAGCCAGCTAAAGTTTGACATTAACAAATATTTTATTGTTAACTAAAAGTATGTTGTCTGTGTAGATATTTTAAGACAAAACAAAAATATAGTTTTCTTCTCCGTACAATTTCTTGGTCAACTTTTAAAAAATCTCAAAAAATGTCAAATTATTAAATTTTATTTAAAAAAAATCTTGGGATCTAGAATTTTGTCACTATGTCCTAAAAGAAAACCCATTATAAGTTAGGAAAAACAGAATCGGGTGTACTTTAGTTGGTTATTTATAATTTTTTACCATTATTTGTAAAATTTTCTCACTTTTTTCATTTTTTTACCAAAAATAGCATTAAACGTTAAAATTTTTCTCTGTGTATAATACAAATAATAATAAACTCAGCGTATCCTTTCCATTCACACACCCACGCTCACACACACAAAATGTAGCATATGAATGAGATTTATTTGTTATTTTTTCCGCCAAAAACTCACCTTCATCCTCCTCATCATTGAGTTCCGTTATCTCTGCCTTCTCGCAGGGACCATTTGTTGCACCTCCACTGCTTGATGCGGCACTGCCGCCATTCTGTATGGCCTGTACCTTGGCATCGCCATTCGATATAATTGAATTGGATTTGGCGTGATTTGTTGGATTACTTATAGCTTTGCTTGTCAATTCCATTTGCGGAGCACTCGGCTCCACCTCACCATTGCTGACCGCATCCAAAGCGACACCATCTTTGGTCTTCAGCTCCTGGCTGGTATTGCAACCCATTTTACGTGCTGTTTTGTTTTGATTTGATTTGTGTTGAGAATGGAAGAGGAGTCTCTCTCTACTTTCAGTTGGCCTAGGTAACCAGCCAAAGGCTTAGCTGTTGTTTAATCAATTGCACATGAACACACACTCACACACACTTGAGCCAACTCACTTGTTGTTTGCACTTTGACTTTTTGAGGGCAACGAAACCTTTTTGTTCCGTTATTTTTGCATTCAAAAAACTGTTCGAAAAAATATGGCCCAAAAAAAGTGGTAAATTTGTTTGGTAGAAAAATTGTTACAAAAAGCGTACACAACCAGAGTTTAGCAGCAGCAGCAGCCAAAACGGAAACGGAAATTAAGTTGGAAACACTGAAACAACAGGCACAACTGACAGACGCCAGCGACGCGTCAATACTAAGCAGGAAAATGGACAATCCACAAATGAATGACTCTGGCTGTGACTATTTCTTATCCTGCAGGAGCGAAGCTCAACAGTCAGAGCCAGCAGCAGCGACAGCGACAGCGA
The DNA here is from genome assembly GCA_018904235.1 of Lordiphosa stackelbergi. Taxonomy (NCBI): domain Eukaryota; kingdom Metazoa; phylum Arthropoda; class Insecta; order Diptera; family Drosophilidae; genus Lordiphosa; species Lordiphosa stackelbergi. The sequence continues at coordinate 52,004 of JAEIFU010001601.1, read as the reverse complement.
AGTCAGCCGGCAGTCAACGGACACACACAGAAGCTGAGAGAGATAAAGAGAGAGCCTAGGAGAGAGAGAGAGAGCGTACAGCTGTACAGTGGGTGGGAAAAGACAATTCAATGGAGTGCGTATCAGAAATTGCAAAATATTTGAAAAATAACAATTAACACTTTTTTTAATTTTCAAAATCAAATTTTTCATGTTTTCTTGTAGGAATTTGTTAGTAGTATATCTCATAGATTTTCCAAAAATAGCTTGGTTCGATGTCTAATTTATGTATTTTTAGACTTATACTTAAGATGAAAAATAATTGATAAAAAAAAACTTAAGTGAAAAAATTTTTTAAGTTCTATATTACGAAAATTTTTAGCTTTGAGTATCGAATGTTTGAGACTTAATTCAAAGCCCCTTAATTAGCGGTGATTTTATACAAAACTTATTAAAATAGAAAAAAGAGTAGAACTTAAAAATGTTCAGTAAAATTAAAAATCTTATAAATATTTTAATATATCTATATAGGATTATATCAAACATCTGGTCAAAATTACATGAAAAATGTTTGAGCTAATATTTTAAGGTGCTAAACACTTTCTTTTCATTTCCAACCACTGTACCTATCAAATCAAAGAGAGCCAGAGCGTGAAGTGAGAGTGCTGTAACAGCCCAGAAAACGAGACAGAGAGAGAGAGAGTACATTTTGCTGCTTGGCTGCTTTGGCTGCAAAGTTTTTGGCAAATAAACAAACCAACAGCTAAAGCCGACAGTCGGCAGAATCAGAAGAAGAGCAACAGCAGCCCGCCACTACATGGCATCATCATCCCACACACACACACATACAGAAACACACACAAGCGCGCATACCTCCAAGTGTAGCCAGCCGTAAACAGCTGAAGGCAACCAGAAATAAGCCAGAAAGTAACATATACAAAAGCCAGCTTGCCCATAAAAATATCAATGAAAAGTTTACTTTTTTATTTGAGCAGATACCAAGGCAGGCCTCATATGCTGCTTATAACTATTTTGCTGCCCTTGTAAGTATGCTACACTTTTAGCCACAACGTTGACGCAGCAAAGGCGGTCACAATTTTTTTTCGCCACAGGCTTTTTTTTTTGGCTGCGTCTATTCGGCTTTGTCTGCGTTTGCCATTTGGGAGTTGGCTGCTTTTTTTCCATTTACATACACAAATGAATTGGTTCGCTTTTATTGTGTTTGTTTGGTGTCCTCTGTTTCACTCATGCTACTTTGTCCTTTTATCTTTTTTCCCCGCTCTAAGCACAGGGTGTTATAATCATAAAGGCGGAGTACGCTTGAAGTATAGTTTCAGGCGGGGGAGACCCTTACATCATCATAAAAACTACTTCAGCAATACGTGACACACGTTGTAATGCAAAAAATGAGTCAATCTAAGATATGTATGCAAATGAGTTTTACATTTCAACTGCGGAAATATAAAAAAAACTGGCCTTAATTTAATAAAAAAAAAAGTATGTCTGGCGTATATAAATTGTAGTCATAAATAGCAGAACGTTTATGGAGACACCCTGTAAATGCCATTGACAAATATTTAGCAATTATGGCAGAAATATTCCAAAGCCTGCAAACGGCACATGACTAAATGCAGTTTTGTGTCCATTAAATATGAGTAATACGTACCAAATGGCTTCAAACTGTGAAGGACAAATACCCATTTAGTTGAAAATCATAAAGTTGGCAGGAATTCCACATATAGTTGGAAAAAATATGAAATGAAAATGTTTATTGTACCTTTTAAATTTTAATCTATTAAGAATTAGGAAATAAGTCGTTAACACCACAAAAAGCTGGACATGGGTTAGTTGGACCCACAACGAACGAAAATGTTCCAATCCATGAAAGAATTTAAAAATGCACTAACATGTTTAATGTCGATATTTGTTTTATCTCTCAAAGTGCAAGCCTTAACATGGAAAACAAGAAGATCACTCTCAGAAATCTGAATCAATGATTCTACGCCAGATGCAGGACCCAGTTATATCGAAATCAATAGGTCTGGCGTACCAGCACGCTACTAGAGAGCTTTTTTAAAGGGTTTCAAACAAATCAATCAGACAAGGAAAGAATGCCCTCACGACTGTGACGAAAACTGCACAACCAGCTAGTCATGAGGAATATTGGTATACCCAGAGAAATCTAGCACGAATCGGCGAGACAGAAATCGGCTAACTGCTTGCATAGGAGAAGACAATTAATCTTGACTTCGAACGTCTCAGAAATTCGTGCTTGATTTCAGTATTTTCGGCTTAGATCCAAGAATATTCCGTCTTACCGTACTTTTGATATCAAATCGGCTTGATATCAAGCACGATCGGCTTTTTTTTTCTCTGAGTGTAATATGTATTTCGCACTTTTGAAATAAGTAACTTTTAAGAGAACTTTTTGTTTCGAATTTCTTTTTTCCAGATTCGTCTCCTACACGGCTAAAAGGTTAGAGCCAGCTTTAAAAGTGTCACTCCCTTTTTGTTTTACGCCCTGGCAAGCTAGCTCCATTTATTTTTTACCCGTTACTCGGAAGTAAAAGGGGTATACTAAAGCCGTCGCAAATGTATGTAACAGGCAGAAGGAATCGTTTCCGACCATATTAAGTATATATTGTTAATCAGTATCAACAGCGACGATATAGACTTATCCGTCTGTCTGTTCACTGCTGCTCGACAAAATGAGAAATCGATTTTTCCCCATTAAACCAAACCAACATCAACACTTAGACCGACGTCTTGGTTCTGGGGGTGTGTCTTGGGGTGTGGTTTTAATTATATATACTCTCATAAAGTAAAGCCCCATACGGACATCAGAAGTTGCGAGAAGTTTCATACAAAAATTGAGGGAAGAAGAAGCAGAAGTTACAACTTCGCCTCTTGAACTTTTTGCATGTACGGAAGTGCGAAGTTGAATGTTACATTTAACAGACAATGTTGCACTTAACAGCACATTTGTGGAGATTATGTAAATTGGCTGTGGGCCTTATTATGCTTGAGCAACAGACGCAGCATTGAGAATGCACCATGTAACTTCACTCTGCTTCTACCTGCACCGACCAGCTGAAGTGCTTTCAGCAAAAGTAATTTGAAAAATACATATAAAAAACATGGCAGAAAAACAAGAGCGAAATAGTTGTTTTGAATTATTTTTTCATGACGAAAAAATGTCTTTAATTTTGGCGGTGAAAAAGCGGAATGTCATTTGTGATCTTTTCCACCCCAAGCATTCGGACTTAAATTTTGTGAACAAGGCTTGAGGAGAAGTGGCCGAGCATCTACAAAAAATCAACTTGGCATTAAAACAAAATACAGATGATCGATCAGTGTGACCTACCGCCAACTAAATTAAAAATACCAAATACTGAAATTTTTGCCTTTTTTTAAAGTCTGGTAACACTACTCTTACGTTCCACGGCGACGAAAGATAGGGGAAAGTTAGCTAAATTACGAACTTCGGATGTCCGTATGGTAAAAAAAAAAAAAAAATAACCTCCTTGGTTTTCCGTTTCATCCTCAGCGTGGGAGGTGCCCAAGCCTATTGTTTTTCGCAAATGGATAGCCATGCGTATAGCGTTCATTCTTAGCTTACGGCTACGTTACATATGTTTTTCTTAAGGACTCTTGTTAAGGACTTCATATTGAAAACCCCAGCAAAAAACTACAAGAGTTACACCTTTAAAAAATTATTCTAAAAGTTTAATAATATTTTTTGTGCCCATCGGTTTATCGGTTTGGTTTATCGGTCCAGCTACAGCTTTCAAGTTGATATTGGTAAAAAAGTATTTTACTGTATCTACTCAAATTATAATAGATATTTATAGATTTAAATAATTAAATAATATTAAGTAATTGTTGCTAAAAATTATTTATAATTTTTCTCAGTGTTAACCACCATGATATAGCTTCTAAGGATATAGAATTTATTGCCCTTAACGTAACTTAAATTACGGTGTTTTCAAAAAGATGTAGACTTTTATAGTTTAAAGATTAATTTTGAAGTTATAAGCAAATAAAATATGCCCTTAAAGGATGCTTTGCCACGCAGTCAGTTTCAAAGCTCTATGAATTATTCTTGGCAAGTGGGCTTTATATACATCAAGCTTTTAAAAAATGTCAACATCACGCAGATCGGACGTCTATATAATATAGCTGCCATAGTAATGCTGAATTTGGTTGTGGTATAATATACTTTGAAAACTCTGGTCCCCCTAAATTCAACACAATGTGAAACAATTATCGATGGAAAGTAAAAGCGTCCTTGCCAGTTGCGCTGGCTTAAGGTAGAAAATCAGACAATTCAAATCGGCCGACAGCAAATAGTCAGCTTATTACGATAGGGTTCCGAGTCAGGCTCTACGAAATAAGGCCCCAATGAAATAACAACACAAAAATGAAATAAGGCCCCAAAAATTTATATGGAAAACAAAAACAATGATTTTTTTCTGAAATTTCTAATGTTATTTCATTATTTGGGGCATTATTTCCCAAATAAAATTTCAAAATGAAATAAGTCCCCAAAAGAAGAAATGAAATAAGACCGCAAAACAAATTTTTGGGGCCTTATTTCATTTTTATCGCAAACAATTTTAAATATGGTTTTTTGGGATCTTATTTCATTTTTCTTATTTTTGCTTAAAAGCAACCCATGGTACGACGAAGATTCGTTTTGATACAATATTTCACATAAATAGAAACGACTTTCTAACAGCTCATGAGCATCAAAGCAAAGCCAAGGTGTTTCTAATTATATGAAATACTGTATCAAATACGAAATTTTTGTAAACTAGAAAACAAAACAAGAACTTTAAAAACGCTTCAATTTTCTTATCTAAAGGTGTTCTTTTGAAAATAGTTCACTGATCAGCTTTTGAGTATGCTGATCAGTTTAGTGATTTGCATATGAACGAATGAGCGCGAAAATTTTAAACAAAAAAATGCATTCAATTTCATATGAAATAACACCCCAACTTTGGGACCTTATTTCATTTTATCGTTTGTGAACTTATTTCATTGGGGACTTATTGCCTGCTGCCATCCGATCAACAAAGAAAGTGAGGCGCTTAGCAAAACTTTTAGAACTAAGCGCTTTTTCTTAGAGCGCGAGAGAGAGCGGAGAGTGAGCGCGAGAGCGAAGGACTCACATACACACAAATTTAGTATGTGTGTAGAGCAAAAAAGCAATGAAGGAACAACAAAAAAAACATAGTGATCAGTGCAAAATAAACCCAAACCCCAACAACATAAAAATCGAGAAAGGCTAAGATACTTTCGTCTGCGCCGAAGTTCTGTACGCCCTTGGAAAGTTTGTCTCAACGGTTAGCGACTTCTTCTTCGGTCGAACTTCGCAGATCAGATTAAAAACATTCAATATAACCCATGACCTTGTTTGAGCGCGGTAATGTTGAGAACAAAACGGATTTTCTCACTAATTGTAAAACAACAAAATGCGTGCGCTCGCACAACCTGTCGGTTGAAGTGTCAACTATACACCAAGGTATACCGAACAAGGTAGGCTCACTCGACTTTCTCACATGGACATTGTAAATAGAAACCCGTGAGTAATAATAAATCTGTGTTAATAGTGTGTTAATTAAAGCACGAAAACCTGAAAAAACCCTCCTTTACAAATATGTAATTTTTCGGTTCTGAATGTCGGTTCTGGAGGTTCTCCAATCCTTAAAAACTCTGAGCTATCTTTTGCAGCTCAAAATTATTATTGATTATCATCTCTCATTTATAAGCTTTTCAGTGTCTCACTCTGTTATTTTCTGTCACTTCTGTTAATTTTCCGTAATTGAGAATAAATGTATCCCCACTTTCCGTCATTAAATGGCCAACATCTTTCCGTTTCCGTTTCCTTATTATGATTGGACTGACTGCTTGTATTTTTTTGTTTGCCTTCATTTGTCAACCGTTGCGTTTATTTATTTTCCTGCCTGGGAACACATTATTTATTCGACTTTTCACCTTGACCAGCAACTTCACACCTGGATTGGCTCATACAGTATCTGATGTCATTTCACACAAGGCGATAACATGAGAAGGAATTGCGACACATCTTTTGGAACAGGAAAAGTCGCTAAGCGTAATTAAATTGGCGTTGACAGGAGATACACTGTATGAAATTAATCAAACGCCCAAATTAATGGAAACACGGAAGTAATTAATGAAGGGGACTTAAAGCAAAGTTAAAGCCAACTTGAATGGAATTGTGTACATTGCATGGCTGTCTGCATTCATATTCGATATCCTTTTATGCCTTTTGTGGCGCCTGGCTGCATGCCAAGTTCATATTAACCGGTAGACCAAAAAAATGTCAGAAGTGCTCAATGTTGACTTTAAAATCAGATTCAAGAGCTGCCACTCCCTCACACACACGTTTATTGAAAGGTTATATGAATGACACGGGCACAGACACGCCACAGGGAAAACAGCAACAACTATTTGCATTTGGGGCTTTTGTTTGGTTTTGGTTGCATTAAGTGAATGTATCTAGATACCTATATGTAACATGACAATGGATCTCTGTGGTTAGGCGCTCTGGCTCTGCCTGCTCATTACGTGACAACACGAAGCCACTTTTTTGGGTAATCTTAAATTCTCTTGCATTTAAATCGTTGGTATTTAAGGCTTTAATTTCATGCCAGCCGCATTTTCTCTTAGTCATAGTTGGGACATTTTCCTGCTTCTTGATTTAGTGCAATGACCTTAGACCAGATTGCTTGATTGATGGTTTTGTTTACTTTAGTGGTGCGGGGGGTGATTGATGATTCGTTTATCGAATGGTGAATGGTGACACTTTTTAAGATTGCTTCTAATTTAGGTTGTAAATAGGCAAACCGAAGTGATCGCTTAGTAGCTGCATGTGTAAATAGAAAACCGTGTAAATAGTGTGGAAATAAAAAACCTTCGTTTACAAATCAGGTGTGCGGTAAATCCCAAAGAAAAACAAATATTTTCTTTAAAAAACTCGAAATAAAAGCAGCTTTAAAATCTTCCCCTTAATTGGATTGCCCTTTGCCCAACACTTGGAAAAAATTGTTGCGCTCTGTTGAATCTCAGACAAGCCTAAAAAGAACACACAAAAAAACTTTCCAAACTTGGCAACACAAAAGTCAGTAGGCGGCAAATGAGGTGGAGCCAAAAGGGCCGAAAGTCAAGACTTGAGAGCAACATGACGTATACGTAATTTTCTACATTTTGTTTTTCTTGCGCGTAAAAACAAAAGCCATTTTATCAGTTCTTTTGGTGTTTGTAAAATTTACGACTTTACATTTGCATTGTCTCCGCTCAGTCAGTCATTTTGTCAACCTCAAAAGTGCCAAAACAAAAAGGGTTTCAATTTAAGGACCGCACGCACTTTATATACCATCGTAGGAATGCACAAGTGGTGGTCTCAAGCATCTAAGGAATTTGCCCAAAAATTTTCATGAATTTTCACACGCTTGTGCCTTTACAGCCAAAGGGTCCTTGTTGTTTTTTTTTTCTGTTCTGTTCGCGCATTATGTACAATTCACGCTTTTGCCGGCAAGTTTCGTTTTGGTTTTTTGTTGACTGCTGCAACTACTACAAAAAGCCAGATAAGAAACCGCCACAGCTGCTGTGGCCGGGCTGCCATTTTGTTGGCCTTTTGTCTTGCATAGTTTTTGGTCGTTAAACTTTTACAGATTTGTATTTTAGAAGGTCACAATAGAATTTCAAAGAAATGCGATTTTAGTAGTTGAGAAAAGTATATTTTCAATTCTTTTGTGATAAAAGCTTCCGTTTTACATTTTAGTCCAAAACCAGTCGCCTTTTACGTCTTTTAAAGTATTGTGATTGAATTTTATTAAGATTTCTTTGCACCAATTGACAAATGGAATAATCTTATAACGCCCAAAAATATCTCTATCTAAAAGGCAAGTCAAAGTTTGCACCAAAGGGTGCATCCCTGGCAATTAACAAAAATGGTAGCGAACGGTCTGCTAGAAAAGCTCTTTATGACCTGCATTGATTGAAATTTGCACGGGAGCACCAAAATTAGACCATTGAGGATTGAAAACGTGTTATCTGGTCTTATGAGTCCAAATTTAACCGTTTTCAGTCAGAACGGGGAACGTCTTTAAGGACACCATGTGAAGTAAACTGTCAATCATGGCGGTAGAAACATAATGGTTTGGGGTGCTTTGCATGGTGGCATGTTGGCCCTTTGAATTTAGTAGATGTTATCATGCGAAAAGAGAACTATCTACATATTCTGCAAACCCATCTTCCCAATTTTATGTAGAAATGTGCTTATCCCGAAAAAGAAATTCTTTTTCAACCAGAGATTAAAACCGTATCTAAAACCGTAACCTTTCACCGCTAAAAACATTTTAAAATTTGTAACCGAAACCGTAACCGATGAAAAAATGTTTCTTATAACAGCAACAGTACAACCTTTACTAACATAACCGGTTATCAGTACCGAAACAAAAACAAATATATGGCTTAATTTCGGTTTTTCCTCGATATTTAAGATACATATGAATTTATTCACTAATATTGGCTGCTTTTAATTACTACGTACTGTTGCTAATGAACACAAGGGAAAAAAAGCGAAAGAGACAACGCAGCTAACCAAAATCTTTACCTTCTTCATCTTTCCTTATATTTGTTATTACACAGCCAATTTGATTCTATGAAAACGTAAGTATTCACACATATGGTTGTTGTTTGCGCGATCGCCGTTTTTCCCCTCAATGTAAATAGAAAACTACTAACTACGCCATCTTGACAGCTTGTCAGCTTGACACTGTGATCTTTACAGTGGATGTAAGTGAGAAATAAACTCATTTTATTTACGTTTTGACTCTTTATAAGTTTGCTTGTGGACACTACTGTTACCCAAACATTTTGGAAGTGATTTTTGAATGTGCACACTGGAGGGCAGAACATTTCTAGTTGTATATGACGTTTGCTTTCGGTACAAAACCACGCCAACCAACTTTAGGGACGTTATCATACAAGTTCTGAATCGATTTGAGACTGGGACTAAACAGGATTACTCCTGCAAATAATATTGCGCGTTTTCAGGGGTTAGATGGTCTGAAAAAGACTGGATTCGTCAGCGCTATACTTCCGTATAAGATATTTGGACTAAGTATTTACTGAATAAATGAGAATATAAATTGGTCCGCTTTTTTCTAAATGATTTGTCAAAGTTATATGTTATACTAATAGCTTACGGCCGAAAGCGAAACCTAAAATAGAATTAGGTTAATAACAGTAACCCGTACCGTAATATATCCGTAACCGGAAAAAGCGATTGGCGAAAACAGTAACCGTAACCCTAACCGTTATTCATTTCGGTTTTAATCTCTGTTAACCAACAGGGGGGTATCCAAAACACACAGAAAAAAGTAAAAAAACAGTGGTGGAAACAATATTTAAAAAATTTAAAAATTTTCCCCGACCAAACCCAAATAAAAAAAATTGGTAAAAATAAAGAAGAGAGCACGGGTAGAAAAAAGGAAACCCAAAAAACATAGAAAACATTGGGACCGTGTAAAAGCTAAGCTAATCGACAAGCGATAGCCGAGCGAGAACAATTTATTAGCTATTGCAATGTACAAAAAAACAAGTAAGAGTGTTGCGGTCGAGTGCCCCGACAGCAAAATACCCTGTTCCAAGTAATGTGGTTCCTATAGCTTTGAACTCCTTTTATTTTAAAATTTATTTGAATAATTGGGAGGCGCACTTGCATATCTTCGGTGTTTTTGCTCGGATCTTGTAGTGGTATACAGAATAGAATATATATTCAATCATTAGGTTCAAACTTAAAAATTTTAGCTCTGACAGTTTTTCGCGGTTAGAAGGAGAAGGAGGAGGAATTTGCCAAATCTGAAGCAAACTTGATTTGGGTACGATATACACCTACATACATGCAAAATTTGTGGCTCTACCTTTATAGTCTCTGAGATCAACGCGTTCATACAGAGAGAGAGACAGTTTTTCGCTGCTAAAAGATGGAGGAGGTGGAATTTTCCAAATCTGAAACCAACTTGATCTGGGTACAGTATACACCTTCAAACATGCAAAAATTGGTGGCTCCACCTCTTATAGTCTGTGAGATCCACGCGTTTATACAGAGAGAAAGACAGTTTTTCGCTGATAAAAGATGGAGGAGGAGGAATTTTCCAAATCTAAAACAAACTCGATGTGGGTACAGTATACACCTACATACATGCCAAAAATTGTGGCTCTATCTGTTACAGTCTCTGAGATCGACGCGTTCATACAGACAGACAGACGGACAGACGGACATGGCTAAATCGACTCGGCTGTTGATGCTGATCAAGAATATATATACTTTATGGGGTCGGAGGTGCTTCCTTCTGGCTGTTACATACATTTGCACAACTTCATGATCCCCTTTTTCCCATTTTTAATGAGAACAGGGAAAAAGAAATCTAAAAAAAAAAAAAAAAAAAAAAACCACGGCAAAGCTCCGCCATAAGGAAAACTGGCTACGAGGCTGTTAATGAAGAATTGCTTCGCCGCATTTGATATTAGGCAAGAAACAGACGAAAGAGACATTGAGTGAAAATCCACTCGGAACTTGCTTGAGCGTTAAATGAGGATTTTGCTTTATTCTTTTGGAACTTTTGTTGGATTTATTTAATAATTCTATTTACTTGATAAAAAATGTTTTATATCTTTCTTTAAACGTTTACTCAAAAGCTTGATGCGTGCAAAAATAAAAGAAATATTTAAATATATGCATATAAGACTCACTCACAGGTTACTGGTTACCAAGTCGATCGTAGAAAGCGCTTTCGGCGATGCTGGAACTGCTGTGGAGTTAGAATTTAAATATTTCACAAGTAAAAGAACAAGAAAATTATACAGGCCTGTTCCCGATTTCGATTTCGATCAAATCATGTGGAATCGGAATTGATAGCTGTTCCCGTTTCCGAAAAAAGATCAAATTATTCGGTTTTAAAAGTTGTGCTTTTGAGTGAAAATGAAAAGTAATTGACAATTTTCATGTCAACGGGTTATAATAAGTCATATTTTGAGAAGATTTTAAAGTAACCATAAAAATATTGGGCATTCAATTTGATTTTAGAATTAATTATTTTAAAGTTGTACCCCAAGAAATTGCATGTAGACGAAAGCAAAAACGATCGAAATGAAAAAAACCGAGCTGTTCGCAATTCCGCATCAGCGCATGCGCAGTGCTGGATCGAAATTTTTTATGTTACCATTGCTGAATTATAGTTCGAAAAACGATTCGAACTTTCATTCGAAAAAGTAAATCGATTTCTACTTCACTCGGAAACGGGAACATCAAATGAAAACGATTCGGAAATACACTCGTTTTACTTTTTTAAATCCACTCGAAATGGGAACAGACCTGATAGAAAAATACACGATATTCATTTTTTTTTCAATTATTAAGCGTCATTAGAAAAATCAAATGTTGCTCATGCGCTTTGGCTTTTTTCTTTCACTCTTCTTAAAGTGGAGACTTGGCTCACACTCTCATCTTTCTCTTTTTATTACTTTTTGGGTGAAAAGACCTAGGAAAAAATTACATAACCGCCATGAGGCCAAATTTTCACACCCAATTGTCGGAACAAAATGACCTGCGATTTACAGGGAAACTAACATGAAAGCACAATCTTATTAACACTAAAATATCCAGCTGGGTGGTCGCTTCAGCATCTCCGGCCAAAAAAGATATCACCTCACTTGGGCCCTCCACTTGGCCAAAAATGGCTATAAACTGCTCGTTTGCGTTGGGAATTACGTTCGGTTTCTTTTTGCTAATTTTCACCCACTTTTAACCATTTCGGCCGCAAAAAACCGCTCGGTGAGTACTCGCAGCGTGGTCTCAGTTTTGGCACTGACTCCCTTCTTTTTTGATGCGCTTGAGTTGATCTCTCGCCCTTCGAATATCGTAAGTTGAGCGATTTTGCCAGCAGCTTCACAAATGAGGTGAGAGATCCCTCTATTTCTGCGACTTATATTTGTGTAGGGAATTAAATGCAATTAATCCATAAATTTGCCAGCGATCTCCTAGCAAAAAGGGATGCAGTCGGCCAGTGGAATCAAATCCCAAATTAGCTGCCAATCCTGCAATTTGCACAAGATCGAAACCTATTCGCCTAATAACAAATTCCGATTTTGACTTACCCCTCTTAGGAGTCAGCAATAAATTTAATTGTAAGACGTGGATGAATCCGCAACTACAGGAACTTCTCGCCCATCACTCGCGAAATAGTTACTTTAATTTTTTTCAACTTAGAACTTTTCTTAGAATCCTAACAATGCGGGTTTTAAAAAACTTGGTACTTCGTTGATAAAACTTAACTGCACTGGTTGAATTAGGTGAAAGAAAGACGAATAGTTTTGTGGAGCGAAGGAAAGCTGTAAGCAGAGAATGGTGAAATTCGCCATATTGAGTAAAAGAACAACTGTGGGGTCTTTTTATTTTTTCTCCGCGCCCTCTCTCTCTAAAAAAAGTTCATCGGCTGAACGTTAGATGGAGCTGTAACTTTGAGATACAATTTAAAAAATGTTCTAATCGTTGCAGCAAGCGCTTTACATTATTTCTTTGTTCACTCGCATCATGAAATTAATGTACATACATATGATGCATCCAAATTTGTAGGTTCTTTGGTTTTTGTATCCCTATATTTAATGTTTGGCGAAATGTGCTGTTTTATATTTTGCAGACAAAGCGAAACAGTTGAGCGAAAGTTGCGATCACTGTTGAAAAATTTCATGATTTTTCAATATTTTTCCTATTTATGGTTCATAAGCAAATGTAAGTTTTTGATGTGATTATAAGTGACCCTGGATCACTCAAATAAAGCATCTCTCTTCTTCGTTAGGTGTTTATATTATTTTTCGCTATGCATCATGTCCACATAATTTATCAGCGACGCCACCAGGGGCCAAATGTACAAAACTGTTTCTGTCTCTACTATAAGAAGCTGGTATAAGCAAAGTCTTACTCTTAAGTGGTGTATCCAACAAAGTGAACACCCTAACTGTAAGTCGAGTAATTTTTACCTTTAATCAATCTAAACATTTCAATTTATAATGAGTTAATTACAGTCCAAAATAACTTGACTACGCATTTAATTTCAACCAATTACTTAGCCTCACACACCTGGATACCCACCCTTATTCCCCTTCCTCACATCCGCTGGGTGGAGCATTAAAAATGTATAACCCAACCATTTGCCAGCTCCCTAACATAATTTTTGTTATGTTTAGCTGGTTTTACGTTTTGTCATAAACTTGCTTTCTAAAAATGGGTCATAAAAAAGTCAGAACACTGTTAAACCAATTGAAAATTGGACAAATTGGGCGATTTGTGGGTCGTTCTATAAACAATACGTGACCTGACCGCGTTTTTAATTAACTGGGAGGGCAGGGCCTTCAACTGAACACGTGTGCAAGGTGTCTGAAATTACGGCAAAGAAATCAAAAAAATGTACAAGTGCACAAGGACTCAACAGGCACACCCTTGCTTGGCCCACGAAATGACGCCAGCGCCTATTTAAAAGCATCTTTTGAACAAACACAGCTTGCGTTTTAATTACGTTGTTTTTTACACCTTAACGTGTCGAAAGGCCATAAAAAACAACAACAGAACACGCCAAACAAAAGATAGCCACAGAGCATAACAGAAAAAGTGAGTGAGAGCTTAACAATTTGGAAATTCTTCTTAGAAAAACGTATTTAATTTATTTTAAATTAATTTTCATTTCTATTCAATTATTACATTTATTCAAAGGGCTAACCTTGTTTTGAGCAATTAAAACTTAAATTCCATACATTTGAGGTGTGGAAATTCCTAATGGGCCTCCGGGTGTGTGCGTGTGCCGTGTTTATGTTCGGTCAGAGATGATAAAACCGAAACGATAATTTCCCGTTGGCCTACAAAACTGTGCCAGGACATGCAAATTCTCAGTTAGGCTGTCGTTAACAACTGTTGATGTTGTTGGTAACTCCAGGCCACGGCCCAGCGTGTGGTGTGTCCCTGATGGAATTCGGTAGAGCAAACATTCTCTATGCCCAGCTCTTTCAAGTGAGCCAAAATCTTGGGCACATTCGCCTTAACACCCAGCATGCTGGTGTAGATTCTGAAAGTAAAGTTTCAATTTAAATATTTTTACAATTTTGTAGCTGAAACACTTACCTTACCTTCTCCTTGTACAGCAAACTCTCCTCTATGATGCGTTGCACAAATTGCACCTCGCCGCCCACACAGGTCAACTCCTCGGCACTGCCAGTGCGTACATTATGAGGCGCGGGACGTCTCAGCGGATTGCGTGTATTTCCACCAAAAGGATTTGGTAAGTTGGAGTCAAAGAAGGGAGGATTGCACAGGCAGAAATCATATGTAGGTAAACTGTTGGCAGAGTCGAAATAACTTTTGAATATGCTGGATTTGTCAGGCTGGGCATAAACTTCTACCAGATTTGCCAATTGATTTCTTTCCACATTTTCCTTGGCATACGAAATGTTTTCTGTTTTTGATTCCAGGGCCAACATTTGCCATTGATTCTTTTTGGCTGCCAGCAAAGAGTAAATGCAAGAGGATCCACATCCTATGTCAATGCCTTTAACTGGTGCCTGCAGTTTAAACGGCTCCAGCAAGTCCTCCAGCCAGAGAATGTAATTTAAACGCAAGGCCAAAGTGGGAACCAGGCTGCCGGGTGCAAAATCCACTTGCAAATCAAAATATTCCTTTAAAAGCATTTTCGTAAGCTCACGCAGGGTGTGTTCATTGCGGAAATTAAGCGAAACTTTGCCATTGAGTTCCTAAAAAATAACACAAAAAATGTCAGAAAAAATGCTCAAATTGCCCACAGTGCAATAACAATGAGTTTGTGCTTACCAATTGGCAAACCTGCCTAAAATCCTTGTGTTTAATGGCCAACTTGGTGTAATCGGGTGGCAAGCGTAATACATTACGCGGATGCATATTTAATTTCTTATTTCTAACCATTTTTTTTAAATTAATTGTAATTTGTTTTTGTTTAGTTGTGAAATGCCGCCGACAAGGCCGCCAGCTGATAGAGAGCAACTGTCTGGCAACGCTGAAACAACTGCACAGTGGTGCCAGCAGTGACAAAAATGGTTGAAATTTAACTGAACCAAAGCATTAAATCCAAATATTGGGATATAAAATTCAAATTTGGCACGGATAGTGCTTACACTAATCGGACCACGCCCACCTGTACCTTCCATACTAGCCCATTTTTAGTTCTTATACTACTTTTTCAAGCTTAAGCGCTCTAATATAGCGAATATCTATTTTATAGTCTCAAATAGAATATATGTATTTCGATTTTTAAAGATGATTTCTTTATATATTTCTATCGGTTTAATATAGCTCTTTGAAAAATATGTATTAAAGTGTCTAGTATTTAAAGTTTTTCGATATTATTTACTAATTATTTCAAAGGGGAAAAGGGAAGGGATTGAAACGGATATTAGGATATATTATTTTAGAGAATTTTTGAATTATATTCGATATTATATTAAAATACACCTAAATATTGGTTCTTTAACTAAACAACATATAATTTGGCTTTTGCACCTTTGTCAGAAAATGGAGTGATCCTGCTTAAAGACCTACGACACTAACAAAATCGGCACACAAATCCCAATCTTTTTTTTGTTTTTGAAGCAATATTAAATTAAAATTATTTCGAAAAGTGGCAAAAACGGACAGAAGGGATTGATTACACATTGATCTTTACACTTTTCAAAACAAATTTTAGTTTTTAGTTGCACAAAAACTAACCTCGAGACACGATTACTCATGTTAGATAATGGGTTTGGGCTGGTTAACCTGGTGATAGAGCTATATTCTCAGCTAATAACTCTTCAGTAAGTAGTTAAAATTTATGCATAACACAATTTGGACTCAACTTTGACACAGTTTTGCTCACAAAAAAGTATGTGACACCAAGTGATTTCTGTGAAGAGGCGCTGTGACACTGACGCCGTGTACACCCAGCATTACTGCGGAAGGTGCTGCCACCTGGTTTTTCTTTAACATTTTTCTCTTTGATCACCTTTGGTCACACTGCGAATACAAAACCAAACACATTTTTTTGTCTTTTTCTAACAAACACGCATTATTCTTTAATTTATTAACTAAAAATGTCGGAAACCAGCTCCAAGGAAAATGTTAAGACAGCCATGACCTATATCTGTGGTGGTAAGTCATTAAAAATGCCACCGGCCACAAAAACTACTGTAAGCCGCTATAGGCACATGGCGGCCCGGTCGCAAAATTATTGTACATTTGATTTCACAATTAAATTGTTATTTTTAATTTTTATAGAATGCCATCATGAAAACGAGATGAGAGCACGTGATCCCATACGTTGCCGTGAGTGTGGCTATCGCATCATGTACAAGAAGCGTACAAAGCGCCGTAAGTATCCGAATTGGCTGTGGATCCCAGTTGCTGTCAAACCGTACCTCTAAAACTTTATTCTCTTGCAGTTGTGGTCTTCGATGCACGCTAGGAGGGATTACCATATGGACTTATTTTAAGAATTAGTTTTTGATCAAGAAATAAAATGTAACTTGTGGAAACAAAACTCAACTTTTAGTGGAAAAACCCTTGTACTTTTAATGGCTCTGATCAGTTCAAGTTTCTAATGATTGTTTTCTAAGTAGCGAACTGTACTGAAACATTTAAAATATGCCCAAATCTGACACGGTATGGAATCAGGAAGTATTCCCTATCTGCCTCAAATAAGTAGTAATAAAAAAATTCTTAAATATTATTTTCCAATTGTGTCTAACAAGAAGCATAAATACTTTATATTATGAAGAAAGTATTCTCGAAGTCCTTGATCCCAAACTCTACCTTTTAATTGCTAGCATATATCAGCGTTTTTTTTTCGAGATAATCAAGATTATTGCAAGTAAATAGTAAAATACATCGTCATATTCTTTCCTGCGAATGGAAATGTCTCTTCAGTTTGTTTAGAAGACCTCAGTCCTCTGCAAAACATTTTTTTTGAATTGATATCTTAGTTTTTTTTATTGTAAAATTTTGTAAATTACTAAAATATCGGAATATCTTGTTCATTAATCGTTGCAATTTGGCCTGTCCGTGAGTGTGTGTGTGTGTTACAGTAAACATTGACAGCAACCCGTAGGGTTGGCTATTTGGGCCGTTAAACGGCAGCAAGAACAGATCAACAATTACATCAAATAACGCGTTGTCAGAATGTCGCAACTGCGTTCTTCTCAATCACAGGAGGCACGAGCTTTCCGAAGTCAGCAACAACAATCTCAATTCGCCTAACGCAGGGCGCATTGTCGGCGAGCTGGACTCCTTTTTTAATAAGCACAATAAATTATTGAAATTCTTTACATCTGGTACGCACGAGTTGCAAAGTGATATCACGCTATTATCCTATTTATTTATCAATCCTGATTAAATACCTGGTGGAGAGCATGTGCGTAGATTTAATAGGCGTGCTGCTGACTACGTTGTTGGAATATTGGTTGGCGACCGCACAGCGACATGAGAATTGCCCACTAATTTCTGCACAATCGTTGATTCGCAAAATGCCCTCATTGAATTTCGTCCAATTCTTACACGGAGTAACGATCAAGCGACTAGAAACAATTTATATGGCAGAACAGTGTTTGCCGGGTCAGCTAGTATATGTATTGCTATATGCCTCCACATAGTTCTGTTAAATTTTATTCATATTGGATCGTGTTCTGAAAACTGGGAAATTGTATTTGTTGTCCGATGTTGTTTATCTTAGTGCTGCACTTCCTTATGAAGAAAAAATGCTTTAATTTTCAACCGATATCTTTTAAATACTAAATAGGTTAGCGATTCGGTGACGGCTCTTTTATGCGCAGAACGTTTATGAGCCCATGGAACCAATCGCAGGCTTGCTACGTGGGAACCCTAGGTATATCATTATAAAACCCCTCCGGAGAAATTTTTATATGTGAAATACTTTTCTAAGGAATAAGAAATTAAAGAGAAATTAGTAAATGTTTAGTCAACCGCGGTCATCCATGGCTTCTAATTTAAATGAATTGAAAAAAATATACAGGTTTTGTACGAAAAATATGTGATTCCTTTTCGTAAAAGACCAAATAAAAAAAAAAATAAAAAAATTTTTGAGCGACTTAACCACAAAACTTAAATGCAATTGCATTTCCAAGTTCATAAAGCAAACTGATAGAAAAATACAAATTGATGTACATAACTGGTCTAAGTGACGTGTACGACAAATTGTGAGGAAATATTAAAATTTGCACAACACATCCCGACAAAGTTTATCAATGTTTATAGTTCAAGCTGTTTGTGGATACTCACTTATAAACTCTTTTCCACGCGCGATTTTAAAAAAATGTGCCTGCGGCACTCTTTTCTTCTTCCAATTTAACCTTCAAAGCAGGGATTAAAACCGATATGAATTTTGGTTTCGGTCAAGGCATTTAAATTGGCCTAATGTTTTTTTTTAACTGTAAAAAATCCCGTATTGTGTAACCGTAATCGAAATCGGTGGAGTTATTCCCTAACCAATTTGTTGACAAAATGGATGTTGAAATTGGATGCCTTGTTGGTCTTCCTACGGTCAAAAACAATATTAATTGTATGAATCAACCTTTTGGTACTAACTCAGATCTGCCCCGCGTTTGAAACATTTCGAAAGCTAAATCGCTCTCAGCTTCATCATACAAAAGACGCAGTCAATTTACATGTGTTGCAATAAATTTTGAGCAAAAAAGTGGTTGTAATATTATGCGAAAAAATTAAGGGCAAATATAATATTTTTGAAATCAAAGAAAGTTATCCAACATAGATTTCATCCAACATAAATTTATTATAGTGAACATGTATAATTATCCCACATCTTCAGTATGACCTTTGTTTTCATAGCATAGGACTACAACTTCAGCCCACTGACATTTAGGTTGAGCACAAATGCACCTTATACCGTCTGGAAAATGTTCAAAACGCGGGGCAGACTGAGTGATAGAGCAAGGTTGATTCACTAAGTGGTTTAGTGTTTCTTAAATGGACCAACAAGAATTTTAAAAAGTCAGTGCGATTTTCTTTCAAAAATCCATTCTGAAGACAAAAAAAGGCTCTAGGAAGAGCGGGCACCCCCATTGAAGCTCAAGAACGGGCAATATTTCGAAAATTTATTAAAATCAACATTTCACAAAGCGGTTTTCGTAAACACAGACTGTATACATAAATTGCTGTACAATTAAAAGAAGCCTTTAGGCCAATATAAATACCTTGACTCAATTTGAAGTTATTTCGGGTTTAGTCTTGGTTTGCACGTAAAGTGGAAAAAAGAAAGAGCGCCGCAGGCAAATTTTTGTTTAAAACGCGCGTGTTAAGGAGTTTTAAGTTTATGAACAAACCGCTCAATTAAGGCAGCAGGAAATAAGTCCGAAAATATAAAATGAAATAAATCAATTTGTTGAATTAAATAATGAAAATTTGATACAAAAAATCGTGTGATTTTGTATTTAGCAAAAATAAGAAAAATTAAAAAGGCCCAAAAATCATATTAACGAGAAGGCCAAGTTAACTTCGTCTTTGCCGAGTTTTTATACCCTTGCAAATGTTTAATACATCAGAGTTTAAGGGCGCCAGCATTAAAACAAACAATTTTTTTAAATAAAACCGCTTTTCGACCGATATTTCCTATGACAGCTATAAGATATAGTCATCCGATTTTGACCAACACTTCCAAATCTTTGTAAAAGCGTATAATATTAAAAATCGTGAAGTGGGAACGATAACATTAAGAACAAAAAAGTTTTTCTCATTAAAACCCACTTTTCGACCGATAGTTCCTATGGCAGCTATAAGATATAGTCATCCGATCCGGTCGGTTCCGACATATTAGCAGTGTGCAGTAAAAAGAAGCCTCTGTGCAAAGTTTCAGCTCGATAGCTTTAAGAGTGAGAGACTAGATTCGCGTAGAAACAGACAGACGGACGGACCAAAGCTCAATCGACTCAGCTCGTCGAGGGTCGGAAATAAATATTTCTATGCGTTGCAAACTTCTGGGCAAAATTATAATACCCTTTGGAAGGGTATAAAAATTGGCGAATTTCATATAGAAAAATGAAATAGGGCCCCAAAAATTAGTTTTCGGTCTTATTTCATTTCTTCTTTAGTCTTATTTCATTTGGAAATTTTATTTAAAATAATGCCCCAAAAAGAAATAATTATGCTCCTAAATATTATCAAAAATAGTGGTTTTTTTTTTTTATATAAATTGTTGCCTTATTGCATTTTATTTTGGGGCCTCATTTAATTGTCAACATTGTCATAATCACTGAAAAACTTTGCAAGATGTGTAGAGCAAATTTTAAAATTTTACCTTCAGGTATAACATAATTTCAAATAAAAACCATTTTTAATGGGTACAGGGTATAATAAGTCATTGGTTTTTTGCTATTGCTTTTAAGCTCTGTGGTTAAATCGCTCAAAATTGTAATATTTTATTTATTTGACATTTGACGAAAAGAATTCACATATTTGTAGATCAAAACCGGAAATTTTAAAGTTTTTTAAAAGAAACCTTAGATGACCGCCTCATTTATAATTTTTTTTTTTAATTACGATTCATAAATATTATTTTTTGTTATAAATTAATTTGGTCAAATTTTGTCTTTAGTTGGTACTTTCTTAGTATTTATTAGTATTTTGCATATAAAATTATACTCCATTTCGGCCAGGGGGTTTTTTTTTTTGAAATATGATTCAGCTTTTTCGTACTTCCCTCTGTACTCGGTATTTGGGTGCAGAATTAGTAAGTTTCGTTTTGAATCCTGAATAAAAAAGGCATATTTAGATGTGCAGACTCGCCTACTTCAGTTATTCAATTCGCTCAGTTTGCCATTGTTTGAGGAGTTTGCTCAGTTAAACTAAACTTTGATGGATCCACTTTCCTCCCTTTTAAAAAAAATCTCACTTTTTTCTATATTTTAAACTAGTTTATGTTTGTTTTTTTTATTTTGAATGCTTTTGGAAATATATATATAATTTGTAAACTAAAAAAACACTCACATTACAGTTTATTGTAATAATATTTTGTATTTATTTTACTTTTATTTTTTTTGTATTTTGCTTAAATAAAAATTAAAGTAATTTGTTGTTCATTTTTCTTTTGTTTTATTTTTTTTTCTTGTTACATTTTCCTTTCTCTTAAATGTCTTTTTTCGTCTCAAAAATTTTGTCTAAATGGCTTTATCATCCAAAAATTTATTTTACTTAAGATTTGCTCGCTTTGTGTTTTTGTTTTTGTTTTGTTTTTTCATATATTTTGTGTAATAGATTTACGTTTACGTTTACCACATTTAGCAAAAACACACACACACACATGTACGATTTATACTTTTCAGTCGAATGTTTGTGTGGTAAAAATGGTATCCTTTTGAGTATTTCATGTGTGTGTCGATAAAATCATAGATACAACTACACATACAGTAATTAGTTAATAGTATTAATTTATATATATATTTATTTTATACGATGCTTGAGAATGTATTTCGTGGTCGTGCTGCTCCTCGGCTTAAGAACAAATTAACTAAAACTAGTTGAATTGAGATTAAAGCTTAAACAATAAGGCAAATAATGGGGGGAGATACACATATATCGTGTGACATAATGAGGTTTTGCATAATGGCAAACAAATGTATAAACTGAAGCTTTGTAAATGGCAAAAAATTAAAGCTTTGTTTTTTACTTCATCGAAAACTTAAAAATTATTTGATAAATGCTCATTAACGTTATAGTACACGTAGTAGATGTATTTAAGTGAGTATGTTTGCGTGAGAAACTAGGTAGTATAAAGAAATTCATTGATTCGATTTTTGTTTTCGTTTAAAGAGAAATCATATTTCAGGTACATCACAACTTAAAATGTAAAACATAAATGCGTATGGCAAAGTTAAAGAATTATGCGAATTGCGTTACAAATTATTGAAATCATTTTGTTGAGTCAATTATTAAATTAAGAATTACTTTGATGCTTGAGCCGCCTGTGCAAGTTGAAGCTGTAGCGATGCTCAAACTGTCGACCACAGCATTTGTTGCCACCACCGGCCGCCCCGTGGCGCCAATAGCGGTGCAGAGCCAGTGAGCCCAGTGTATGATAATTGAAGCTTATCGAGCTATTCCTACCCATTCGTTGGCATTTAAGGCAACCCAATTTGTGATGAACCAAACGATTTAAGTATTTATCCCTCAGCAGGGCCACCACCGCCTCGGGTGTCAGGCGTATCTTCTTGGGCTGAGCCTGTTTGCGTGAACTGCGCGCCGATTCGGCGGCTGCCATTTCCGATTTCTTGCTGAAGTCCAAGGGGGCAGCCAAGTACTCCTGCTTGCTGGCCGCATCGGCCAGCAGGGGCAACAGAGTGGCCAATTGATTGAGAGACTTGCGCGGTTGGGGCAGGAGGCAGGGAGCCGCCGGCTTCTTTGGTGGACTACATTTGCGCGGCTGCGGCGGCAAGTCCAGCTGACGCTTGAGCAGGGAGGGCGGGGACGCTGCTGGCAGGGCAGTCGCTTTGGGTGTAATGGTCAAGGTGATGTCCTCTTTGTTACGCAAATATTCAATGTATTCCTCCGTTTCGCTTAGCAAACGCGTTTTCTTGGGCGGCGACACATCCGGCAGCTGGTCCTGTTCCCTGGCTTGTCCCGCCGTTTCGGCTGCATAATATTTGTTAATAATATCCTTGACATAATTCTGAAATTGTGTGCCAATGCGATTGAGATTCTGATACTCCATTTGGGTTAAGAAGGTGGCCGGAGTGACTCCTGCTGCTCCAGTTGTGGAGTTCTCCTTGTTATCCTGCTGATGAGGATGTGGGCCAACGGCATTTCTATGCAACGACTTGTCCTTGTAGTAGTTGTTGTTATTGTTGTTGTTGTTGTTGTGATTATAATTGAATTTATACGCGGGAGACGATTTAATAAGCTGCTGCACTCGATTCTCTTGATCCTCTGGATGGGCGATCTTCTCGGTTTTGATCTTACGCTTGCTGGCGAGCAGCTCGATGGCCTGCTGCTCGTAAGCCGCTGCCTCTAGAAATGCCGTGGCCACCATCTTCTTGCTGTTGTCCTCATCCTCATTTTCCATTTTGACCATAAGCTTTAAGGGCGAATTCGTTGACTGGTTGTACTCATCGCTGGACGAGGATGAAGCCGATGAGGGTGTATTCTCATCATCCTCGCCCGTGGAATGTTGTCGTGCACGAATGCCGAACTTTTTGATGCTGTTGCTGCTGCTGTTGCTGCTGTTGATGTTGCTGCTGCTGTTGTGGTAGGTGGTGCCATTGTTGCCCATATTGCTTAGGCTATGCAGCAGGGCCGCCGCCTCTCGAGTCGTCCATTGCGAAGGCAGTTTATTATTGAACAGGAGTTGATGATTTGCTGGTAGTTTCAACTCGTGCACGCCTCCCGCTTTATGAAAATCCTGAGCGACCGAAGCTGTGTTGCGACTAATGGCGTCCATTTTGAGCAGACTGTAAAATGGAAAAAGGGGAAAATGAAAATTAGCAACGAAAATAAATGAAAGTTAAAATTCAATAAAAAAAAGGGAAAAGGGGGACAAAAATAGGGTGAAAATAAATGGCAAAACAACAAAAAATGCCACATGAAAAAGTTATAAAAAAAGAAAACAGGTAAAACTGGCAACAATAAAGAACGAGGAAACAATTGAAAATGGGCAACAATGCAAGTAAAACTATTAAACAGAAATGAAAAACCATTTGAAACAGAGTCAATTGGGACACGAAAAACAAGAAAAATGGACAACAGTTAAGAATTAATAGAAACATTATTCATTTATCGCAAAATTCAAGACACAAATGAAAAAAACACCAAGTGAATATAGGCAACAGGGTAGAAACCATAAAAGAAAGACCCTGCTAAAGTGGGTCTAACTTATTCAAAATACTAGAAAGCGCATAACCTTAAAATCGATTGAAATAGAATACACAAATTGGCAACAATGTGGTACATAAAAGAAACATAAAATCAACAATTTTCTTACAACACAAATAAAAAATCGATTTATATCTTTAAAAGCTCTATCCTAATTGTCATAAAAAATTTTAAAAAACTAAAAAAAAAAAACATAGTCATAAAAAAAACAAAAATAACAATTAATTATAAAAAAAAACAAAATATTTAAATATTTAAAATAAAAAACTTAAAAAATTAATTCAAAAGTTGTGTTATTTTAACCTTTTAAAAAAACATATTTTTTATATTTTTTAATAATTTTAAATAATTTTTAAATAAAACAACATAACTATTTATAAAAATATATTATATTATAAAAATAAGAAAAAACACATCAAAATTATGTTTTACCCACTTTAACAAAAAAAAATTATAAATTTTAAAAAAAAATTAAAAAGTGATTGGTTACATATTTTAAACACATAAAAAAAAATGCTAAAAAAGAAAAAAAGTTACGATTTGTGGAAAATTAAATTTTTTTTTAAAAGGGTATATCCCAATGGTCAAAGAATCGAAAATTTTATTATGAAATGCAGCCCTTAAAGTTTTGCGAAGCCCTGAAAGTCAGCCATTCATTTAACTCCGCACGTGGCTTTTGTTGTGCCAAAATTTTGTCTAAGTTTATTGCCTTTAAAATAAACGAAAATTGATTAAAAAAATTGAAGTAAACTATGGAAATTTATGTCCAAGGTATGTTTAATACAATTTCGTTTGAGTTTGTTCTATATATGTGCTCTGTCCTCTGTTTTATGTGTTTTTGTGTAAAAGTTTGGTGGATTGTCGTAACTGTTTATGCCATATTGTTCATTAAAGTGTCCTCTATACGATAGTCTAATTGGTTTTTTCCCGAATTTTCCCGAACCCGTGAAATTACGATTTTTTCAGACCACTTCGAGTTTGAGCATAAAAATTGATTGAAGAATGCATACACGAAAAGCAGTCGTCAGAATAATATGCACGACGTTTTTCATAGAGCTATGGACTCTAGCGATCCACTGATCTCTAGTTTATGTTTAAATAAAAGAAAGGCACAAAATAAAAAGATACCTCTTCCGACGGATGTCATTGCGCTTTTGGACGTTCCCTCTTTTACATTAAGTTGTAGTATGGACCCTCTTTGTGATGAAGATAATACTGACGATACCGATTCGGATGGATCCGATATTGAGAATAAATACTGTTTACATTTAGATTCTGAATTTAATGATTAAAAATATATACCTAATTAAAGTTGTGTTAAAAGATTAGCTTCTGTAAATATTGCATTTATTACATCATCAAAATCAGCTAAATTCATGCTAGTCGGCCTGATCGGTTATATGGCAGCTATATCAAATAATGGTCTAAATTGAACGAATCTTTGTAAGTCGCCTTGGGGGCCCGAAATAGATATAACCAAATTTCGTGCAGAAATCTTTATAATTAGACTTTATGCCAAAAAAGACTTTGAAACCATTGTCGATTGGAAGCGTAATTTCTTTAACGATATATGTCTTTTTTTATAAATCAGTTATCACCATAACTTATTTACGTTTCTTCAGACTTACGATATTTTGATATACCTTTATATCTTTGTAAACACTTATCCGATTGGCGTAAAATGAGGAAGTCTTTGGTATTAAATACTCAATTTTGACATAACTCGAGTTGTGTTGTTTTTCCTTATTGCCACAGATCTTAACACAACCCAACAGTATTTTTGTGGAGGCCTATTTCGATTAATTATGTTAATTTCATAGCTCGTAAATAACTCTCAACCAAATGTTCGGTTTGAACGTCACTGACCGAAAAAACAAAAAACAAAACGCGCTCGGGCTTCCCTCAACCGAATTTAAGCAGCAATTTCGCTCACTGCTCGGTGGACGTGGTTGAACACACAGCACCGATCGCTCCGAGAGCAACCCCATACCAGGCCCAATTCAGTCAATCGCTCATCAAATGCGGTCTTCACGGAGACCGAACTTTAAAAAGGTTATTTCATTCGGTTGCAGACTCAAGAGAGCGCCAGAGTTAAGCATACACAGAGAGCGAGTCAGCGTGAGAAAGAACGAGAGAAGGCATATAGTTTTTCTCACTCATTCATATTGTTAGCCGAGCCTAAGCAGTCAGCGCCAATGCATACATACGAAGAAGACCTTGAATGCGTGAATTTTGGCAAAAAAAGGGCCCGAGATAGACCTGACAGAGAAAAAGATAAAAATATGTGTTTCTCTCCTCTTAAAACCAAAGAGAGGCAAAGAGCGAAGTTAAGAAGGTTGCTTTTACGCTATATTCAAATTGTGAAACGGGGGACCGATTTTTGCGACCTCTGGTTAATTTTCATTCGAAAGTTCAGACTAGATCGATTAACATTATGGCTATCGATAGTCGTCTATTGTTGGTTTAACGGAAAACAAAAAACATGATATAATTGTTCAAAATTGAGTTTTTTCTCTTGTGACCAATAATTTGAAAGCGTTGGCAACTGGTGAATGAAAATGCCAAGACATTTTGCCAACCCAGCCCCAGAGGCGAGATCACAGATGTGGCCATTCACCTCGAAGGTCTGAAAAACCAGTGTCCTACCGGTAAAACGAGACAGAGATACTCCGTGTTTTGTTCGAAGCAAAAACGATTGGAAAAAACTTGCTTATCATCTTGCCGAGATCAAAAAATATTCATAGCTATCGCGCGTCTATTTTGTTTAAGATTAATTCAAATGTATTTTTATCCAGACGGAAATTCTCAATAAATCTAAAGGGCTTTGCAGAATAAGAATACGAATTCTAAAAAAATCTTGTTTACATACTTAAGAGGCCGTAGCAATTTCATGTGGAATTCAGAGCACGAAAACAAAAAACGTTTCAATGCGTTAGTCTACGCAGGTGATATTGCCGAGTCTCTAGAGATGTTTCGAGCCTTAATTGATCAGCTCTCTGAGTATTGCAAACATTGGAGTTTACATATAAATGTGTTGATTGGGAAAGAAAAGGAAAAGAGATGGCTTCTAAATGGCGTTCAGATGGAATCGGTTAATAATTTTTTTAAATCTAGCGTAATATAGCGTTAAAGCAGCGCTGTCATGAGAAAGGTAGCTGCTAACTTGCAGTAAATAAGCAACGACTACTGAAGATGGAACCGGAAGGTTTCTGAAAAATCTGTACAGTCGACTAGCCTCCTTTGTGGTGTGACAATATTTTTGTACTTATTTTAAAAAAATAAAGAAATTCTTTATTTAATGAAATGGGGAAAATTAAAGTGTTCGGTTCTGAAGCGGCTTGCAGCCCAGGTTACTAGACATTTCCTTTCAATCGTGTAACGAATGTGAAGAAATATACAAAAAAATCGAAAAAAAACATAACTTTGAGATGGAAAAAATGCGACAAAATTGACACAGACACAAATAAAAATTCGAAAAAATTCGAAATACAAAACAAAATTGGCAACAATAAAGCCAAAAACAATAAATGCATTCAAAAATGTAAAAAATTCGAGCAAAACGCAGTTGAAAATACCGCGCATAGTCCTCCGGATCACTGCCCTCGGCCTCAAGATATTGAAACAAACGTTCCGAGCCGCGCTTTTGTGTGGCGGCATTCGGTAGGCCGCCGGTTAGCAGATCATGCGGTGGTATCAATGAACCGTTGGCACTTAAACGCCAACCGACCATCGATGTGGGATTCACTATGATCTCCTGCAGGGGTCCGCCAGTGATGTTGTTGCTGTTGCCACCACCGCCGCCGCCGCCGCCACCAGCCACTCCCTCATTGGTTGTGGTGGTATAGATGGTAACGGCGCCTCCGTTGGCATTGCCTACATTCTGGCCACTGGATTATGCGATTGAAGACAGAGAACGAGAGAGCAAAGGAGGAATGGAGGGAGGAAGGAGGTAGAGTAACACTGAGAGTTAGGAACGTTGTGCGCGCAGGGGTGAGGCGTTCAGTGAATGTTACCCAAAAGCGTTGCCAGCATTGTGGAACGTGTTCAGTTGATTATTATGGGCCACCAGGGTGTTGCCAATGGTGCGCAAGACATTCAAATTCTGGCTATGCGCGGCCGCATTGTTGCTGGTGGCATTGTTGTTGCTGTTGTTGTTGTTAGTGTTGGAGTTGCTGCCGGGATTCGTACTCCGTGCCGGTCGATTATCGTGCGGACTGAGTTAAGAGAGAGCATGGGGGGAATTCAAAGAGCATGGGACCAGAGAGAACAGCTTAGAGTTGGGTTGGATTTGGTTGGGAAGAGCCTAAATCAAAATACTCACTGCACATCGCTCATATGAGCCTGGAACTCCTCCTGAGTGTCCGCCAGATAAGAGCACTTGCTGCACGCCCGCTTATTGTGCACCTTCAGCACATGCGTGGCCAATCTCTCCGAGCGTGCGGCCTTGTAATCGCAGAGCAGGCAAACAAATGGCTTTGTATGCGTATTCAGATGACGCTTGAGTCCCCATTTATCCGCCCCGGACCAGGGGCAGTAGCAGCAGGTGAAGCGTTTCTCACGTTTTGGTTTCAAGAGACCGCCAGCCGCACCACCGGACGAGCCATTGGCACTGCCGCCGCCACTCGAGCCCGAACTGGAGCTAGCCACCGGCTGTTGGGTGCTATTCATGATGACGGCACCCACATGCAGCGGCAGCACCGCACCTTCTTCCAATTTCTCCTGTTTAAGCTGAACCAGTGGCATGTCGGCAGCCGAAGCGACCGCTTCGATGGTCTCCACAATGCTCATGCTGGTCGAGGTGGGATGTCGTTGGGCCTCCAAAAAGGCATTGTCTATATTCACCCCAGTGGGATTAATGGTCACATTGCCACGTCCCCCCGAGTGATGGGATTGACCCGAGGAGCCACCGACGGCCGAAACGCCACTTCCGGCGGACACATGACGACGCGTCTTATTGATGTCATACTGCAGCTCACGATGCATGCGCAGGAAATGCTTCTTCACATGATCGGCACGATTGAATTGCTTCAGGCAGGCATAACACTGAAATGGTTTCTCATCCTTATGGATATTCTCATGGCGTGTATAGAGATCACGTCGATCCGTGGAATAGGGACAATGGGTGCAGGCATAACGTTTCTGTATGTGCACACCATTGGCCGCAGCGGCTTGGGCATGGGCAGAGGATTTCTTGCGGCCACCGCCGCCAGAGGAGGTGCTACCGTTGGTACTGCTGGTTGCCGCTGAGGTGGGTGTAGATTGGGCTAAGTTTTGGGCCACAGCATTGCTGGAGGTGGAGGGACTGGCATAGATTAACTCAGCAGCGGCATGATCTTGACGTTGATGTTTTCTGTAAAAGAAAATTGGTGGAAAAATGAAAAGGTTAACAAAGTTGGTTATAATATGAGATTTGTAGAAAAGATCCATTAAGATGCTTTTGGAATGAATAGCTTTTTGACATAGTAACCATTTTTCATATCCTTTGGACAATTTTCAGCTCCATTGGATGAATATCTAAGATCAATTTAACATTAAATGGATATTATTGATATCGTTTTTACGATATTCAAACTGTTCAGTCAAAATGGATGCCAAATTCTTTTTTTGAAATGGACATAATTTAGGTTTGACATGAATAACATATTGGAGCAAATTGTTCGATTTGCTTCAAATCAAAAAAACTATCTCTAGGGGAGTCAAAAAAATCTGTTTACTAGCGTCAACTCGAAAGATTCTTTTCCTCTTTCCGTGTTTTAAGCTTAATTAATGTTTCCCTCGTTATTTTGGGCGGGAGGTTGACTGCTATTTTGCCTGGGATTCTGGCGTATGGCGCACATTCAAACCAACATAAATTTAAATTTTTGAAAGAATTTTCAATTAAAATAACATCTAAAAGAGCTTCATAAAGTTGTGTCGGAATCTCTTCAATGTTTGGTACTTTTTTTTTAAGTATTTCTGTTTTTCTAAATCTGAAATGTTTATTAGCGCTACTTTTTTAGTAATCTACCTCGAACTGTACAAGATCTGATGTCTAAGAAGACGATTTTATTTTTCTTTCAAGATTTATTTTAAACAGTGAATTTGATACGGACCGAAACTTGTGTGTTCAGTCAGGACGCGCAAAATATGGTCAAAAAATTTTGTCTATGCTGTTCCTTTACCGCAAAGATAAGGAAAAATGAATCAGAATCGCACCCCAATGCCAAAGGTTATGATTGTGTGAATTGGTGAGCACTGCATTGCAAGTAAAACGCGTGTTGTCTGGAGAGAGCTCTCTCGTTCACCAACACAAGCGCACTTTTTTGTCCTCTCCATTTGGCCGCCTCTGCTTTAGTTCGGCTCTCAGCAGCTGAGCATAAGCAACAGAGCCGAGAGTCAGCGGAAAATCTTTTTGTTTTGTCTTCTACAAAAGCACGCAAGTACACATACACACTTGCAGTTTACTGATCGAGCCGCCCGCGCAACACTCATGCGTAAAAGACACTTTCGTCAGTTTCGCCCAACGAAGTGATTCATGGAAACAAATGTACACAGAAAGCGCAAAAATACTCTCGCTGGTTGAGCAAAGAACAGCATTAAAATGTCTTTTTCGGTTCCCTTTTATATAGAGTCCGCTGCTTACTATTTTTTTTCTGACTAAAAAAGCGAGCTCTGGATTCAGTAAATAGTTATGTTTAGGTCTGTTTTCGGTACTGTTCCGAATTGATAAGAATATCAGTTTTCAAACATTGGCCGTCAAAAAATTCAACAAAACAGTTTGGTATCTGATAAAAACGTAAAACCAATGAGATACAAAACTATACGGAATCCATAACCCATTTTTATTTGGTCTTTTCAGTTCCAAAAAATAATTTTTGAAAACTTGTTCTCAAAAAATTAAAAATATGGTTTAGGATTACGGTTTTGGCTAGGATTTTTTATTTGTTCTTTTTAAAGGCTCTGTTTAAGTCTTTTCTGATTTATTCAAATTATAAAACGGATATCGGTTTTCAAAAATTTGAATTATAGACTATAATTCCGATTCTGGTTCATAGTTTTCGAACTGAAAAACAGAAAAAATAGAAAGAAATCTCAAATCAAAGCAACAAAGTCTGCTGATGAGTGAATTGTGGTCAATTCCGCAACAGCTATCCAGACATGCCATTGCTGTTCCAATATGTTGTGAATTATCTCTGTTGAATTGTGTTAATTGTATTGAATTATAATTAACCATTGACCTTGCAGCCAGGATATCTCTCTAAAAAAACATGTACCAACCAAATTCAAAAACTTTTTCGAAACAGCTGTGAGGCATTATGTGCTACGGCGCACAAGTCTGGGGGATTTTGCAGTATGATGAGGTTGAGAACCTGCTTGATACTTCCAGAAAAAGCATTTGCGTTCTGAGAAAACATTCCAAACAGAATGCTACATTTGGAAACGGGACCATGCTCCGTTTCCTTTAAGCAGAATGTTTTTCGCATTGCGTCGAAAATAGACTGCCAAAAAAATATAGGCTCGGTTTCTGTAATGACTGGACGTCATCAGTTCTTTCGGGAATGGGAACTTCTATCAGCCAATCAAATGGGAAAGTCTTAACCTAGAGAAAGTTCAGAGTGGGGATCCATGGGCCACAGAAATTCTAGATAGAATGCTTCATAAATGATCATCTTTTATGATCGAATCAGATAGGAGGTCTCAAGGGCTCATCTTCAGAAATTTGAACTACTACCTAGGAGAACAGAATTATTTCAACGACGTGTATTCAGTGGAGCAAATTCGCACAATTTTTATGGCTAGAGGAGAAATGCTCAAACTCAACACCAACAAACGTGTCTTTGCAATTGGAACGAGCAGGGAAAACACTATCCATTTTATTGGAAGCTGCCAATCTTGAGAGAATACAGAATTTTACATTTTGGTAAGGCAAGACAACATCCGCACGAAGTTCACCAGCTACTAAATGTATTAAATTGGTTGATCCTTATAAAATTATAAGCAGCAACAAAATCGGAGATAAATTATAGAAGGGGATTTTTAAAACAGAGTAACACACGCAAGAATCCGCGCTAAGTTGAACGATCTGGTATCTGGGAAGACCCGGGAAGCCAGGTGTATTAGGCTGAATAACGAAGAATTTGGAAGGCAGTGATCGACTGACGGTTCTTACCAGGTCGATTTATTCATCAAACTTTTTTCAGATAAAAATTTAGAGTCTAAGCATCATCTGTACGTCTATTACATCAATTTAAATAAAGAAGCACACTACTATTACTACTACCATTGACTTGAGCCAGCTTAAAGGTCGTAAAAAACCCATATATCAAATCAAATACTTTACCGAAACGATGTTTCGGCTCTAATTAGGTATTTTCTGTTCCAAAAATAACGGATCTTGAAAACCGGTTCTTACTATATTAAAAATATAAGTTATGGTTTCGGATCTGATTCACATTTTTCCTTGGGATCCGTTTCTCACTTTTAAAATTGTTGAGTAAAGCAATAAAACTGAAGAAAATCCTATTTAGAACCGCAACTGTACCGGCGTTTCGGCTCTTTAAATGACTTTTCAGTTTCAAAAATGTAATTTCTCGAGTACCGGTCTAAATATTGAAAATATAGTTTGATGCAGATTTTTCATCTTAACGTTGTTTTTTGAGCAATAAAACTGAAAAACGACAACAAATGGAAACCAAAAGCTTTACCGGAACAATGTTTCGGCTTTTTATAGGTCTCTTCAGTTTCAAAAATTTCATTTCTCGCATATCGCTTTTCAAAAAATTTTCGGTTTTTGGTTCTTATGCAGATTTTTCATCTGAATGTGGTTTTAGATGTATTGTAAGCGTTGTGATATTTTTGATGGTAGGCCATTCCGTTGGTTCTGTGATATTTATAGGGGTAAACCATATTTATTTGAGCTTTTCTCCTACGCGTTTCGGCAGCTTTGCTGCCTTCTTCAGGGAGTCTATTTAAACGTTGTTTAAACTTATAAAACTGAATAAAGAATACCTTTGAGGGCTTCACTTAGGACTTTTCGGTTTCTCAAAAAATTTAAAATAACATGGTTCCGGTTCTGGTTTTAATATTTCATCGTGGCTTTTCGGAATAAGGTTTCCGTTTAATTTCGACCGATCGGCGTAGAAAATAACATAAATTTAGTTGAACTAGTGGCTAAATAAGTCAAAATCTTAATTTCTAAAGCAGGAAGAGAATCTTCCAAGCGGATTACACTCTATTCCAAATGGATAACTTAATCAAATTTAAAAAGAAAGAAGATTGAAAGAACTTTCATTATGTACTCACTTGGACTTGGGCGTGCTCTGATGTGTTTGCTGCTGCTGTTGTTGTTGCTGCTGATGTTGTTGTTGCTGCTGTTGTTGTTGCTGCTGCTGCTGCTGTTGTTGCTGTTGCTGCTGTTGACTAACCTGAGCATAGCTCTGCAATTTTCCACCTGTTGTCCATTGGACCAACTGTGGTTGCTGTTGTTCCACTGCCGCTGCTGCTACTGCAGCCACTCCGTCGGGCGCCCAACGTTGCTGTTGTGGTTCCACCTTCAGTAGATTTGCTTGACCGGCAGCAAAACCGTTTTGCATGAGTGCCGCCAAGCCAAAGGCCGTGCTTAAATGATCTTCGGATTTGAAGCCACCCACAGAACTGGTGGCCGGCACCACAGTGGCACCCGTGCCACTGTTGCTGGCAGTGACCACCACAGAGTTGCCAGACTCTGCTTGCTGTTGCTGCTGTTGTTGTTGCTGCTGCTGCTGCTGCTGGATAACATTGGCCTGTGAGGTGGCCACCATGTTGTTATTGTTAGCGTTGGAGCCGGCGGCATCTACTGCCGCCTGAGCTTCGTATTCAATGCTGGGCGCTGCCGAGCGATCGAGTTGTTGCTGAAGGATGGAGGAGATTTTGTTTAGTTTTCCAAATGTCAAAAGGCTGCTTCCCTCCAACTTACCAGATTTGTAAACGAGCGCTGCTCGCCCTCGGGCACCGCAGTGGGGCCACTGGTGGCCACCTGAGCCACCGGTGTGCCAAGCGTATGCAAACCGTTGCCGGTCTCTTCGCCGTACAATTTGCGTGTGATTTCCTTGAACATATCTTCATAGGTTGCCTCAACATTTGAGGACTGTGCGGATGCTGCTGCTGGATGGCGGCCGCTGGTTGCTGGGATTAGTGTTGCCATGGCTTAGCCTTCGTTAGCGGGCGCTGTGCTCTGTAGGAAAGGCGGCGACTACTGCTTCTCTTGCTGAACTCGCCTCGCCCTGCACACTGCGAAAACTGCAAAAAGGGAAGAGATAAAAGAGAGTTTAGTCCATGTGCACAACATCCGGCAAAGACTATGGTTCTGGGAATTGCTGGCTGACGCATTAAAGCTGCTGGCCTGGCCTAAAGCTGGGAGGGGAGGGGGACAGGCAGGGGGACTCGTCTGCCTTGGGTCGGTTGCGTGGGGGGGTTTTGGTTGTGTGTCGCAGCATCAGCTGAGTCAGCGCTCAACGCTCATTTCATTTGCGACTCTTTATTGACAGGCGACTAAAAAAATGGAAACGTTTTCGGGTATGTAACAAAAAAAATTGCCAAAATTAGGACTCAAAACGCCAAATACAAGCACCGTACGCTTTTGGGAAAAGAGTTGAAAAATTATTCCAAAACTCTGATTGTTGTTGTAGCAGACTTTTGTTTGTTTTTGCGCCTGAACATGCTGTTCTAAAAGCCATTTTAAGACCCATGCCATTCTTCCTTGTCTTCAAAATTATAGGTAAAATATTGTAAGTCTTTTAATTTTCCAGTTGATTCTGTCTATAACACTATTCACCGCTTGGAGAAAGATTGGGTACATGGTTTTCTCGTTTTGAGGATAGACTAACACCCACTTCTTGTTCTTTGAATGCCCTGGTGGTTGGAAATCCCATAAATACTGATTTATAAACGAATTTCGAAGGTATTTAAGTTGTTTTTATGACTTTAAAATGTGAACATTTTCGGTCTGGAGGTCTAAAGCTCAAGGTTCGATACGCGAACCGGTAGCCCAGAGTACGGATCTCAACGAATTAGGTAATAACCTTTTTGATCTTTGAATAATGTCCTTTTTTCAGTGAGTTTTAGATTTGATGGGTTAATTTTGCCTAGTGGATTCTCATCGATAAATGGAATTATGCATTCTACACCAAAAAGAGCTGATTGACATTGCATTCATCAGTAGGCTTTATACGTTCTAAAAAAAAATGATATAAGGTTATTTTTTGAGCCGAATCGTTATTCAAAAGGAGGAGATCCGGTTCGGAAGGTCATTAGGTCTGCTACTACAACCAGGGCTGCAAACTTCGTAAAAATCGGGAGGGGTTCACATGGAGCAATGAAGTCGTTAACCGATTGTTTATTGTTTGTATTGTTCTCAAGCTTCTTAGCTAAATTGTCCATTTTATTTTCTTCAGAAGATGAACATGGTAAGGAATCATTGAGCGTGTTCAGCAGCATAAGTCGATGACAAAAAATCGCCTCTTTTTGTTAGATTGTGCTGGTGAACGGGCATGATGCGCAATCATGTTTGCTATTTTTCGTGATTGTGTTAGATGTGAATCTAACAAAGAAATAGTTAGTTAGAATTGCTTGTTTATGTTTTGTTATCGATAGCACACAGCTGTCAGAAGTAAACAAACAAGCAATTTAGAGAAGGCAAATGCAAAATGAATGTGGAAACCTATTTGTTTTCAATAAATGAATTGGCAGAGGACGTGGTTTCGCAAGTAGCTCACGAAAATTTGTGCAAGGCTCTAAAGGCTCTACTGGTTATTGCGGAGGAGGAGGGAATCTTGAAAAGCCGCCACTTCAAAAAGGAGAAGCCCTGCGTACGCGTAGTAACCACCTCATCTGGGTACATGGACACCTCAACACAGTTTGTCAAGGCACTACCATTTAGCTCCTCCCAGAGAAGAGCTTGATAGGGATGCCCATATCTTCATACAAGATAATCACAAGGAATGAAACCCGGCGCGTGGTTACGTAACGATGGAATAACCTTCCGGCTTGCGCTGTAGCTAGGGTCACGTGGTCCTCGCTTAACCTGAAACGGAAAACATCTGACTTCTGGTCTCGGCCATAACGGGTCACTGCCTTATTGGCAGGCATGCAACAGGCTTGGGCGTGGCTCACAACAATTTCTTTAGAAGATCTGGAGGAGACATTACTTAATTTTTTTTTGCCATTGCCCAGCCCTAAGTAGAGGGAAACTCAAATCTTTTGGTCACACTACTCGTTGGGGGCAGTACAACAATATAGAATGAACAAATTAAAGGATTATTTCATGATGTCCCGTGCATCGTTAAGGACTCATACCTAGAGATGGTCTCGCGACGGTATTTCCAGAGGACCCGAGAGAGGTAGGGGATCAGGTGCGACAATATTGAACTAAAATTTTTTTGGTCGGGGTCGGGACGGCACAGCCGTGGTCGGGATCGTGGGCCATTGCACTCTGTTGAAATTAACATTTTCAGACCCTTCTTCGCGTGGATTGGAGTCCTTCTTAATGGTAAATGTATGCTTCGACAAAGGAAAAAGATTTGGCCATCGGATATTCGATTTTATGTGCGCATTCTCGCCGGGGCCGGGCTTACAACAAACAATAAATGGCTAACAAAGTCTTAAGGAATATTCAAGGGGAATTCCAGGAGCAGTTGGTGCTAGTTACGATGATCATAAATATTTAGTAGTCAGTTTTTTAATTATATTGAGCTGTTTGTTGTCAAAAATTTAAACCTTCCGCCAACAAAAATATATCGATAACTTTGTTGCCTAAAAATTCTATCAAACTCGTTCACCAGCAGACTAACACTTTTTTTGTGGATGATTTTTGTTAGATGATTGGTGTATATGTTGTTATCCCTATTTAATATTTTATAATTCTTATTTTTATTTTTATTGTTTTTATTTTTATGATAAAAAAAATTTATTTTTTTCTTCCAAAAAAATAAATTATCATAGATAGAGGGAAAAAAGAAATTTAAAATTTTTTTTTTAAGAACCCACCCCATTTTTTTCGGGTTGGTTTTGGGTTAGGTGTGGAAAAAATTTGTCTGCTCCCGGTTCAGGTTCGTTTTCGGACTTCCCGGAAATTCAGAAGTATCCTTTTAAACGGGAGTGGCCCATCGCTAATTTAGAGTTTCAGTGAACCAAATCCGTGCTAGATCCAGAGCTTCTCTGTTTAGTATTCTTTTCTATGTCTTAGGATTTAAGAGATTTTTGTTGCTTTTTAAAATCACAACGTTTATGAATATAAACTAAGACTTCTAAATTTAATTCGCTCATAAGCCGAACCTTGCCAGTGTTCTTTCAAAAATGTTGAACCGAACCGTAAACGACGAGTCTTATAAAATTTGGAAATTTTTAAAGATGGTGATAGCTTTATTTCCTAAATCTAACTTCAGAAGGTACTTTCTAGTTCGCAAAGTAGCGATTCTAGAGTTTTTGCTAAGCTGTTGGACATTCGTTTGCGTTTCCAAGTGAAAATCAGCGCTTTCCAAGTGCTTAATGATTCTGTATAACAGTGTAACAACCTGGGAACGGGACCTATAAATTTTGAATCTAGAGCAGTGGTGCCCAAACTCACATTATCAATTTTGCGCTTGTGTGCGTAGCAGCGAACCAAAAGTATCAAAATGAAAATGCCTCGTGAGAGAAGAAAACGACGAATGCAAGCGTAAGACAAGGCGCCGAGCGTTCTTATACTAGAACACACGTATTCTCCTCTCTTTCTATGTGTGTCGGCTGCGACGCAGGCAGAATTATGAGTTCATATCCCAAGGGATAGGCTTTTGGCATTTGGGCAAAAAGTAGCAACGAGCTTTATATGGGCACATTTATACTTTCTTGATTTAATAGAAAACCACACGGAAGAATTTTCTAGGATTTCAATGAATTTAGATATTTAATTTATACCAAAACCGTGACTCATTTGGTTACAAAAACAGTGTTATAAACCCTAGACTAAAAAGAAAAGCCGACGCGTTTGAGGCCGGCCTTCAGTTTTTATCACCCACAATTTTGAAATTTAATTATATAAATTAATTTACACTTAATTTCCCTTTCGATTCAAAATGTTTTGGACACTTTTGTCGCCTGTGTCACATTTTTGACTTGCGGCCAACCTCAACTTTGTTGTTGTTGTTTTTGGGGTCTCAGGCTTGGCGCGCACAAAAATCTTTTTTTTTTGTTTCATTTTTTTGGTGGGCTGCATATATTAATAAAATTTACCACCTTGACGTGCCCAACTACAGATGAACCAACCCAAAAACCCATTGGGAGAGAGCAGCAGCATCATCAAGTGGCGGTGCTTTTGTAGTCAGTTGTTGGGTGGGTGGCTGTGTGGCTGTGTTTTGGGTGTGTGTGGGGTTATATCTTTGTGGGCCACATGTTGCTGCGCCTTCTATTTTTTGTTTGTTTCTTCTTTTTGGCGACAAAATTTGCTGGGCACGTTCTATGGCCCAGAGCCAAGTGCTTTGCCGCCACCCACGCCCAGTGGACGATCCCCCCGCCATGGACGGTGTTTTTTTTTTTCTCCGTTTCGTTTTGAGTTCATATTTCTTATTTGAGTTTAGCATATTTGATTTTTATGCTTCGTGGGCTTTTTACAGTTGGGCCGGGCCGGGCCGGGTCTGGCCTGCCTGTTGCCTGTCTGCCTGCCTCCATGGGGGCGTACGCTTTGTGATTGTTTGCTTGGCTCCGGCTTCGACTCTGCATGTGGTTTTTTCCAAGCCAAGGGCATTGTATCTGACTTTGGCTCAAGGCTCAAGATCAGGCCAGCAATTTAATTTATATGTGTATGGTATAGGGTGGGTGGGGGCTGCCAAATCCTTAATCCATTCTGATAAGAGGGGGCCACGCCATGGGGTCAACTGTTGTGGGCGATCGCGGGAGAGACGATGACGACAACTGCAACAACAAAGTGTCAAGCGAACGCGCGTGTGGGAGGGCAGCAACAACAACATCCGCTTTGCTAATAGCAGACAAGCAAAATACATACATAAAAAAAACCCCAGTGGGCAGAAAATGGGCGCGCTACAACAACAAACAGAACGATCAGACGACGACGCCAACTTGGGGGAGTTTGTATTGGGAGAGAGAGCAGCAGCGAAGAGAGAGAGAGAAAGAGCGCCAAACCGGTTGGCAGCTGAAAAATGCCGGTTGGGGCTTTTTTTGTGTGGAGAGCGCGATCAATGAGCACATCGTCACAAGCCGAAGGCTCTTCGTTTCTGCAGATGATGCTGCTGCTGCTGCTGGCTTAACGGTTTAACGCATTATGAGATTTTGTTGTTGTATTGGGTGGTAGGGAATAATTTAATGGAGGCATCTCGGGGGCGTTTAGTCAAAAGCGCAAATTACAAAACACACAAACATATAAGCATATGTATAAACGTATGTATGTACATTTTTTAACACCCGTGGGCTGGGCTAGTAATCGACCGATTGCGGCGACCTGGCAGCTCAGGGTGAGCCACAACATTTACAGTGTGGTGAAAGGCCAGAGGGTAGGGACGAGACGGAAGAGGTGCGACAGCAGCAGCAGCTAATGACATGTTAACACCGCACAAGTCCCAACGCAAAACCATCTCTGACCTCACCACCCCGCCGCCACCCCCCCTTACCACACGCAGTTATTAAAAAGCGCTTTGCCCGGCTGGGCAGTGCACTGTGGGGCAAACTTTTGATTTAAGTGCAAACACTTTTCAAAAAGCTTTGTTAATTTAATTCTCAATTTGGTTTTAATGGGCCAGGGAGTTAAGGATAAGTAAGGATAAATTAAAAATTAGAGGTACGCGCGTGAGGAAGGTAAGAACATGGTGAAATTAATATTAATTCCACCATGGATAAGAGCAAGTAACTGAACGAAGAGAGCAAGTCAAGAGCATTCCAAATTAGAGGTGTGCTCGTGAGCGAATTTTCTGGAACGCTTTACGAAAAAAAATGTGGTTTTTGTTGCTTGTTGATACGACCAAGCGAGCGTAAGGGTCGAAAAAGGGCTTTATAGGGTCGAAAAAAATGATATTAGCATTTGCATGGAAAGCTTTCTTTAATATGGAAATCACGTTAAATTTGTCCAAAACTACAGGAAACTAACACCCATGCTTCCATTTTCACTTTCGCAAAAGTTTTTCGATTTGAAACCGCTTTTTCAAACAGATTTGGTTTCCGAAAGTGAAAATGGGAGATTTACTTATATTGGCTTCACTTATATTCACTTTGGCTTTAATTCACTCACGAACCCGCACGGATCACAGATGCTAATTTGCCAAGTTGACGAGCTTATCGGTTGACCCTTTCGGGACGGGGTTTTATTTAAAAAACTGGAATACCAAACAACATTTTTATGCGTATTCTGCCAGATAGGTTTAAAAAATATATGTTCTGCATACAAAAATAAAAAATTTGAAGGAATATTCTGCCTAAATAACTATTTTAAAAAAAAAAAAACAAAAAAAATATTAAAAAAAAATTAAAATAAAACTAGAATCCCCAAAAAAAAAAAACTATGCGTAACTATTGTCTAGATTTTAAAATCAAGCAAAATTAAAAAATGGGTATTAGGTCGTTGTTGAGAACATAGGCCCAATGTGTTGCCTGACTAGTATTGTGGGGCTGCTCTGTGCACGAAATTTGTGCACAATTACGTTTGACATTCCGCTTGTCATGTTTTCGTGATTTGGTGAGATAAAAATCTACATAAATACGAAAATGCGAGACTAAAAGTATTAAAGATATTCTTCTTGAATGGAAAGCAAGCGAATTGAATACTAAAGTTGAAATGATTAGAGGTGCGTAGTTTGCTATAAATAATCGGGGAGCACAGTTTAATTGTTGTCGACTTTTGCAAATGTAGTCCACCAAACCAAGCTTGATTTCGCAATGAATAAGTTGTTGGATGACTTTCTGGAACAAAGAATCGCTTGCATTATATTCTTGCCGTTCGATGAGATATCTCTAACATGCCCAAAACCATTAGTTAGCGAAATAACATCCTCACCTCGTTTGATGAACCAATTCGGAATATTGCTGGATTTGATAAAGGAAGACTAAGTTTTTGCAACAACTGGATTGAAAAATCAAATGCCAATTAATTTACAGCTCGCCATAGTGTTGTTTCATTTGGGCTCTTCTGGAGGCAGTGCATCTATTCGCTGATGGTGGAATTTTAACCATGATTGCGAAAAAGGATATTTACAGCATTTTTGCGGCTTATGTCGCAGTATTTATATATATTGGCCCATTGAAGCTGAGCGTCAGCAACTTGTGAATTGAACTTTTCATGGGTTGCCTGTATTGGGTTCATCGACGGAAGCGAGACCAAGCTATGTGAAAAACCTGGTAAAAACCATGAAGTTTATTTTTCTCGCCATCTATTCTATCTATTCAGTAAAACTGCAAGTTGTATGTGACCACAAACTACGCATACGAGATGCCGTAGTAAGAAGTCCGCGCAGTTACTTCAACTTAAAAGTTTATAAGAACAGCTTCTTGGTAGACACGCCGATCCACAAATTTAACTTTTGACCCCACTTCACTTAACTCGCGAACAAATAACAATGGTGGTCTTTTTAAAGATGACAAACATGTGTTTTCTGTAAGTTATTTGTGTCAACTGAAGAAATTTTACAGTTGACGCGAGCTTCATCGACGAAACGCGCAAAAATTTCTGCATGCACCGACATGTCAATTTTTTTATATCAAAGAACATTGTAAAAGCAGTTTTTGGGACAAATTGCGTTCTACACGAAATAAAAAAAATACAACAGTTTGAAATTTGGTGGGACGTATGATCCCAGTAGGCCCGAAAGGGTTAAGTGAATGGAACCATAGAGAATGGTTTAAGTCCTGAGCAATCTTTAATCATCAAAATTTCCTTAAAATTTTCCTGTGAACTTAGCTTAACTTACAAAACTCTGTGCTGGTTGGGGATCACTCCGTGATAAGTTCAAATTCCTCTAGTTAAAAGCTCTTGAATTAAGAAATTCAAAATTTGATCATACAAAAATCTTAATTCAACTATGAAATCATCAAATTGTTCAGTGAATGTTCTTTTAAACACAAAAATTCAGTACCAAAACAGCTAAATGAGTTTTATAAGTAAATAAAAATCAGTGTTAGGATAGTACATACTGAAATAATTCACGAATTGTAGCCAGTTGTAAAATATAAGGTCAGGATTCAGCCATAAGGTCTCTACAGACTTGCGAAATAACAAGAATTTTCATAAAATATTCATGAACATACCAAAAATTTCACAATTCGCCGTAATTTGTTGTGAAGTCTAATCACACTACACTTATGTTCCACGTTGACAAAGTAAGCTAAATTACTTACTTCACAAGTCTGAAGAATTTGTATTGATACTTCTTTAAAACAAAGAAACATAGAAATGTATATCGGATCAGCTTAGCTTTCGAACTTAAGTATGTATTTTAATTTATTAGATTTCTGTTTAAGATTCTGCATTTTAATTCATTTTTATAGATTTATTGTAATTTATGAAATTTTTTTCGTCAATTAACTGCTAATCTCACACCACTGTGCACACAATTTTCAACTGGCAGCAAACAACTAATCATCAAAGTGGGTGGGTGTCTAAAAGCAAACGGCGTCAACTGACCACAGCTGTCGAATGATCCCACAAAACGTACGAACCGACAACAAAAATTAAATCTTCGATTTTATATGTGAGCCAAATTAACAATCAACAGCAACAACAACAACAAAATGCTGTTCTCTCCGTCTCACACGGTGGGACGCCCACACTTGGCTGAGGCGCAGGCGCAGCTGGGTGGCTGTTAGAAGGGGGTGAGGCCGTAGCTGGTTTGAGTGGGCTGCTGCCATCGATTGCACTTTTGTGGGACAAATATTAAACAAAATCAACTTAAGCTTAATTATTTTTGCTGGACCAAAGCAGCTGCCTTATCGGCCTTTATGGTGGAGAACTGCGGGCCAAATATATGGGCGGCAGGTGGTAAATTTTTTGTGGCCAACAACAGAGTCGACATGATGATGATGATGATGGCAGCTGCTGTAGCCGAAGTCTTCTTCTTTTTTTTACATTTTTTTTTGGGCCCAAGCTCGGCTCAGCAGACAACAAAAGCAATTTAAAGCTGGTTTTCTTTTGTTTGAATGTGTGTACAAGTAGTTTTTGGGTGGTTTTTCGGCTCTACACGATGCGGTTTGTGCCTGGTGGGCGGTTCGGACATTCTTCAAGGGCAAGAGACTTGGAGGCAACTTTGGCAGCTGTTTGGCAGGTGCGCGCCCTCATAAAAATGAACGGCGAAATGCAGGTCCAAGTCTCAGCGACGCTGCACATGATACGCACAACGCACCCTCCTTGTCCTGTCCTGTCTCCTTTTTCTTGTGAAATCTTTGCGGCAACATGTGCTACTTTTGCCCTGTCTGGGTCTGGTCTCTGGCTCTGGCTCTGGGGTAGCAATTTATGCATTTTGCCTCTTATTTAGGGGTGGTTTTCATATTCGAAAAAGCAATCCGACAACCTGCACATCACTTTTAGGGTTGCCAACTTGGGTTGCAGGTTGCAGCTGCCAGCCTGTTGCTTGCTTTTGTGTTATGGAGAGTGAGAAGGATAATGTAGCATGAATGTATAAATAATGAAGAGATCCTCTGACAATGCATTCTATGGGAGACAATAATCTGGTTTAGAAATTGGTAGAGTCAATAATTACAATTATGATCACTTTCATTCTTTAGGCTAAGCTTCAAATAGTCCACATTTTAATTATTGATATTTTAAGGAATTTCTATAAAGCCTTTTCGGACTTGATTAAAGCTTAGAGGAAAAGGAAAGCACAAAGATTACGTGAATGATGCTTAAGAGCAGGGTTCCCCAAGAAGAGAGCATGAAAATGTGACTGCGTCTCTCTCTAACACACAATGAAGCATGACTTCGGCAAGCATTCGGTGTGAATTGGCGAGTATATTCGTGCCCCAGGGGCTATAACTGGGAAACGCTGTTCTAGAGAATCCGAGAAAGGGCAAAAGAGGTTCAGTTGTAGGCCTTCTAAAATTCGAAACTAACCGTTTCTTAGACTTTCATTTACTATCAAATGTGAACCTTCAGCCTTGCTTCCATTTCACTTTCGCAAAAATTTTTCGATTTAAGTACCAGTTTTGTAGCGAAAATCGGTTTAAAATCACAAAACTTTTCCGAATGTGAAAATAGGAGCAGGCCAAAACAGCCAAAAACCAAACCAAATTCCAACCGGCCCTAACCGATTTCGATATGTCCGTTACTCATGTGTTTAATAGTCTCCCTGTGTTCCTGAGAAAGCCTGGAATTAACCGAAAAGTATGCAACTTTTTT
Organism: Lordiphosa stackelbergi; assembly: GCA_018904235.1. NCBI lineage: Eukaryota > Metazoa > Arthropoda > Insecta > Diptera > Drosophilidae > Lordiphosa > Lordiphosa stackelbergi. Next base: position 7,719 of record JAEIFU010001601.1, on the reverse strand, counting down.
TAACTCGGCTATTTTATATCCGATCTTTATGAAAATTTGAGGGATTATTGATATTGTAACATAAATGTAAATTTTAGAATTTGAGATGGATATCTTAAAAGTTGGGGGCTTGAGTGAGCTAATAGGTCTATTGTCTATCAAGCTAGTTTAATGTATAAATATAATTTGTCTTAACTTTAAACATTCCGTATTAAAGTATGGACAAACCAACAAATCATTTCAATCACGGAATTCCGTCATTTTTTTTACTGTGACCGAACCTAGTAATACAAATTTGCTAAACCTGACCATGTTCCTTACCAAATGGGACAGAATCTTAATATTGTCGCAGCTTTAAATTTACTGTGTCTGATCAATAAAACAAACTTAAAATTCGGAATATTATTCTAAATATTAAACAAAACAAATTGAAAATATTTGGGAAGAAATGGGTCGAACCAAACTCGAAACCGAAATTCCGTCTTATATGACACTGCGAATTGGACGTTAAGCTTAGTATACACCTCAACAAAGCAACTGCAAAAACAAAAAAGTCTCTTTAAAAAACTAACAAAACAAAGGCCTTTTGTGTCAAAAGTTTTGTGAGTTATTTTTATATGGAATTTTTTGTTTTGGCAGTTGTAAAGAGTTTATCGGCTTCCATAATTGTCCATGGAAAGCAAAAGTAAAGAACTAAACGACACTTGTTAATATTTTTTATAGCTTAAATATGCCTTCCATATCACCTCTAAAAGAAGATCTGTGAACTGTTGATGTTTCAAAAAATCGCTTAATGATATAGTTTTCGTCTTCAAAACTTCTAATACCCTTGTTCCATTGGCACATTCTAGAGGTCATCCACTGGATGATCTGAATGACCTCATTCTTGCTGTGTATTTCCTCATAAGAGGTAAAGGTCCATCCGCGACAGATGGATGATCTAGCTATTGTCACAACATATAGCTTTTTTCCGCTAAAAGGCTAGATTTTCTATCGATATGCAATCGAACTTCCCAAGTGTCATCAATGGCGTTGCCATGGGTGGAGAGGGTTTTAGCTCAGTGAGTGGGGGTTAAGCACAGGGCACCCCCTTATTGAAAACCGTCTACACCCATGAGTGTTGTGCTTAGAACAGCTATCTCCAAAACTATCTCGGTTTTTTCTGGCGTTCCTTAAGGGAAGTCATCTCGAACTGCTTCTATATTCCACAAACTTGTATGCTGACGACGTAAAACTTTGCTTGACGTATAATGACCCTGTCTCACCACTTCTTCTTTAGCAAGAATTGCCTTCCTTCAATGATTGGTGCTCTTTAAACCTTCTTCCCCTTAACTGCATCAAATGAAAGCTAATGAGACCTTCTTGCCTTATATCAAATATAAACCTTACTCCTGATATCTGTGGCTGATGATCTTGGTATATGGTTTGAGCGAAATTTATGATTTAATACTTGCTTCATTAAAAAAAGGTCTAAATTTTATGATCCTAAGTCACAAAACATTTGTACGTCTCCTTGGTTAGGCCAAAGACCATATAATCTCTAAGATTATATTGGTTTTGCACTATGCAGCTATTTTTTGGTGGCGACGAAAATGGCGCTCTTCCACTCAAAAATAAATTTGAGAGCGTAAAAATCTAAAATATTTGGAATGCACTTGCTTGTGTGAGTATTGTGCTTGAGACATATCGTGGGTAGACTTACAGTCGTGACTGTCGCTGTATGCGTACAAAATTGCGGCTGGCTCTAGAGCCATCTCTCTCTGGCTTTAGGAAAATTTCAAGGGAGCCAAAAGCCAGTTGAAAAGCCAGCACCGAAAAATCGTGTGCAAATAAAGTCTATGGCGTTACTCATCTCCATATTCTAATGTACTTTGGTTAGACTTATCTTAGTAAATGGATCTTTTCGAACATTTATCCCTTGGACATTTTGGTTCATACCTGGGTCCACCACGAAAATCTTTAAGCTAAGTTGTACATTTTACTGAATTTTTATCTTGTAGGAAATTCCAAATTTGTTCCAATGACTTTTTAACTAATAAAAATGTTAAGGCTACTCTGCTCACCGATCATGATTTCTTTTTTTTTTAGAATTTTCCCTCAATGAATCAATTTACAGCCTAGCACACGAATGATCTCATTTCATTCAAGAAAAAAACCCAAAACTTGGACCTAAGCCCACCGCTATTTTTCTTTGGCAAAACAACAAGTTATGCTAGGAGGGGAGGGTAGGGGGCGTACTTCTCCCACATCCACTCCCTACCGCTCCAATGGCGGCTGTGTCAGCAGAAAAAAAAAGTGAAGCGTCGTCTGTGTGATCTGCTGCTCTCCCGGCATTTTTGTGGGTTATCATATGTATGTACAAATGGATTTCCAAGAAAACCACCTACCTACACACACATGTACGAGAAATGCCAAGCCAAGCCAAACCGAAAACCATCATCAACCCATGACGACGGGGCCAGCCTACCCTACCAACACAGCCGCAAATCCATTTTTTTTTTTTCTTTAAACACGATACAACAACCCAACCCAAAACTAAAACCCAACGTTGAAATGTTGACGCTGGACGCCTCTTAAAAAAAAAACAACAACAACAAAAGCAAAAGCAGCAGCAGGCAATCAGAAGAGTAGTGGTAGTAGGAGGTGGAGGTGGAGGAGGCCCAGACCCATAATGAAATTTCACAACAACCTTCGCCGTCGTCTTTTTGAATATTGAAAAACGGTTGAGGTTTTAGGCAAATTTTGTAGTAGGAGGAGGTTGGCCCATAGAATGAGGCAGCGAAGCGCAGACGGAGATGATGATGAGCACAAAGCAAAAAGTGAAGACGAGTTTGAGTTTTCGATATCCCCCCCTTCCCAAATGAAATGAATCCTACGCAATGGGGTGGCTGGCTGCTGCAGAAAGGGGACGCCAACAGGTAAGAGAAGAAAATAAAAAAAACCTTGAAAGCCGCAAAACAAACAGCTGCTGTTTCTCAAAACAGGTAAAATGTTGAGCCAAGGCAGGGCAGGGTAGGGCAGGGCAGGTAACTTTCGGGGCGGGCGGCGGCGGTGTAACAGACACACACAGGAAATTCCTATGTGATTTTTGGTGAGATTGTTAAGTTGGTCGGTGCAGCGCAACAACCCTCGGCGAGCAGGTACGCCGATCGTCGATCCGCCAAAAACCACCCCTCCCCATTTGGTCCCTATAACCCTACACAAATTGCTTTACATTCAACGGACGACGACGACGGCGACGACGGGAAGTGCGTAATTTAGTTTTGTGAAGTTCGCTGAGTTTTATTTTTTTTTTGGGTCGCGCTGGCTTTTTCATGGGAACTTGAACTTTAGCGGGGAGTAGTAAAGTTAGCTTGGGTGTGTGTCTATTGAAGGGAGTTTCATTTGGTTTGGTTCCAGAAAAAGGGGATATGGGCATTTCCAAACTGACGTGACGTTACGTTTGTACGAAAAATATTTGTAAAATATAGAACAATCTTGAATTTTAAAACAGATTTTTTTTATTTGGATAGCAGTTAAGAAACACTACAATAAGCAAAAACAATGACATCAATCGACCATAAGGAGTTAAAGATATAACCCAAAATATGTAATGGCGTGACGTTACAAGAAACGGAAGTGGGTTTTGAGTTGTTTCAGACAATTGGCTTATATTAGTTCAATTTTGTTGTTTCCAAATGAAAGTGAAAATGAAAAATAACAAAAATTGTGTTAGTACTTTTCATTTTTTGATGGACTTTTCTGTAGAAATGCCCAAATTTGTTTAATTGAAGAAGGCAAAATATTTGCCGAAACGCGTAGGAGACAACCTGAGCCAAAAAGTGTTTTGACTGCAGGAAGGGAAGTCGGCAATTATACAACCAAAAACGGTCCAAAAACAAATCTACACATTAAATTGATTTAAGATTTTAATTTAATGGAGCTAAGCTATCAGCTCCATGACTAAGCTATCCATTCCAAAAGGATTCATTTTATCCTGTGAAGGTTTAAAATAGCTATACAGATACCCTCTGTACTGCTCTCTTCTTGTTTGAAGTCTTGATATTGATTGTGCAATGTGGATCTTAAGTTTATGTTAATAGGTAATCTCTTTGTTTGGGTCTGAGGTTGGCACTGGAGTTTCAACTAAAGGCTTCTCTAAAGCACTCTAAAATAGTGGATTCTGCAGAGAACAGTTCTCGAAGCATCCGTTTTAGTGGAGCAAAGCATGTAATCTTTAGAGAAAGCGGGGAGTACTCTTTTATTAAAATGGAATCAATATCTTTTGTTTTAAATTTTAAAGAGCTCTTGGATGAATTTATTAAGGGATAGTCCCTTATGTTATTCTGGGTTGGCTTGGCCCCGTTGGAGGAGCTGTATAGCCAATTTTACATTACATTCTGGGTTGTTTTTCAATGAGGTTTTTAAGGGCGATTAGAGCCCCAGCAGTCTGTTTAAAACACAATAATTACTAAGCAAAACTGATATTACAAATTAAAAAGTAGCAGAACTAAACCCAGGTGGTTTGATTAGAAGTAATTTGTGATATTACATTTCAAACTAGGCTTATAAAGGTAGCCTTAGTGCTTACTTAAGTATTTTAGCGGGATTTTTTCTAAAATCTGGCTGGAAAGTAGTTAGGCTAACCCAAGGTTAAATTTTAAAAACCGCAGATCACCAAATCTTAACCTATATGAAGAAAAAGAAGACATTCTGGATATCCCAAAGCGCCTACTCGAAGATTATAGACCAGCTTTTCATAACGATATGGATTAGGCAAAAGAATTACCGCTGCAACCGTAAACGGCTCGGTTCGGAAAATTGGGGATCGATAAGGGTTGTATGTCAAGATTGAGGAAGAAATTAATGCGTGATACCCTTTCTTCCTAATGGAATTAGCAAGCTTGGGTAAAAAACTGTCTTCAATTCTAAAAATTTTAGTCCCTCGAAAACCGAAATAATCAGCCATGCACCCACTTTAAGTTTGGCAAAAGTTTTGCGATTTGAAACCGGTTTTTCGAACAAATTTGGTCACCAAATCGCAAAACTTGTACGAAAGTAACAATGGGATCATGGCTGTGTATAAGGTCGGAATCGGGACGGTGGAATCACAAATTTGAATTCTTAAACCGGAAGTGATCTGGTCGGAAAGGGTACGATTTGAATATTTGAAATCGATAAGAGATTGACAGATGTCGGGACTAGGAAGGTCTGAAATGAATGCATGATCTGGGAAGATTGGGAAGAAAAAGATTCTTCAGTTCAAAAATTTGGATCCCTCGGAATCTGAAATTAATTAAGGTCGGAATCGGAATGAAATGGAATTTGAAACTTTCAGTCGGGATCGTTACGGATTGGAATGGAGACGGGATTAATTATATTTTTTTCATAGAAGTGGGTTGAGGTTGGTACGAAACTGAATTAAGAATTTGAGCCGAGATCGGCATAGACTTAAGACGGGGTCAGAAAGAAACTTAGAATATGGGATAGGGACGAGATGGGATAGGCACGAATTTGAATGGAAAATTTGTGTTTGGGATTGTGACGGTGTGAAATGGAAGTGAGTCGAAATCGAATTATTATTTCCAAGCCCACTTCTAATATGGATAAATTTTTGTATACAACTGATTGATGTATGTTTTGCTTACAAACCCTTAATTTTATAAAGAAATCTGAATATTTTGAAGTAAAGGCCTATACAGAAAGATAAATTTTGTTGGTACGATATTTCACATGAATAGAAACAATTTTGTACATTTTTGAAATCTGAATACATTTGAAAAGGCATCTTATTTGTATGAAATTTTTTCTTTTCATGTGAAATATCGTACCAAACCAAAAAGTTATCTCATCTGAGTATAGGCCTTAAAAAGAGATTCATTTAAATATAATTGGAACGGATATTAGATATAAGTTATATAATTTTGACTATTTTCAGCTCCTTTGGATAAAAGTCTAAGATCAATTTAACATTAAGTGTATATATATTCAAAAAAGTATAATAATAATATCACACATCTGATTCGAATACCCCAAATTGTTTTTAACGATTTTTTTACAATTTCCACCGGAATATAGGCTTGAACATATTCCCACGCGTTCTACAAATTGATTCTTACTGAATTATCCAAATCGTAAGGAAATTGGGTCTTTTTGGGTCGAAATAGATTTGTGATATTTGATTCTGTATTGATTAGATCCATGATGATTCTAACAACAATGCTAAATAATGAAAACATTTTATTTTGCATTCATTCTGTGTTTAATAAGTTGTATGAGCAACGATTTAATAGTTTTGCTATACAATATTTTTCCAAAAGTTTAGATGTAGCATCCTTTTTACTCAGAATATCTTTGATCATCTTTTGGACTTATTTCACCGAAAGTCACTAATCATAATAATTTATTACAGCCAGAAAATAAATTAATTAAGGAACAACTGTTGTGACTAGTAACCCTAAAATAGGTTAGAAAACCTGTAGTGCTAGGATGAATTATAATAATAATAATAATAACGACGATTTTCTATGAAAAAGGAGAAATTAAAATATTGCAGCCGAGGAATCTAAGCCGTCACCACAAAATTAAGCGGCCGGGGGGGGGGGGGGGGGGGGGGGGGGGGGGTTGTAATATAATCAGTACCAATAAGAACGAGATATCTGCCATTAAGAAAATGTCCGGCAAATCGGACTTATAATCCAACAGATTAGTACAAGCTTTGTTTATGAGCCAGCACGTGCATGTGGGAGCCACGTAATGGACCGTCAATTGCTTCGAATGATCGGGGTAGTTAATGAGCAAGTGAACAGCTGAACAACTGAGCAATCAGAGAGAGTTGACTCACTTTGAGAAAAAGAACAAGTGAGCATGTTCAGTGAAATGAACAACCTTTACCCAGCATTACTACTAGGAGCCGAAGTCAGTCGTTGATTGTGTGAATCGGTGAACCGCAGATGAGAGAAATCTAGATAACAGGTTTGCTCGGTGCCCCTCTTCGCTGCCAGTTGCGCTGCTGTGGCGCTCATGTTCGATTCTCACCCTGTCTTGCTCTATCGCGGTTGTATTTTGATTGCGCGAATTGATGGCTGATGGGTTGGAGTGAGACAGAGTTCAGAAGGTTCGACTCCGTGACGAAGTCGGTTCGAGTTCGCGACGAAGACTGAAACTGAACTGGGTTCGACCGAGCAAAGCTGTAGTCTAGATATTAGATGGTCGTTGGGTGAACTCTGAATTGCAAGGAATCTGGAGAGAGCTCTCTTGTTCACCAACACAAACACACTTCTCTGTCCTCTCCATTTGGCTTGCACTGGTTTAGAGCAGCGTTGGTCAAGGAGAGCGAGGACTAAAAGTGAGAGTGTATTGGTGTGACAGCAAGGCTAGACAGCGACTAAAAGGAGTTTTGCTTTCTTCTCCTCAGTGTCGGCAACGCAAAATCTCTTCGGCCCCTGGGGGGATCCGGTGACCATCGCTGGTTTAAACCCTGGGGTCCCAACACACACGACAATTCACACCGAATGCTTGCCGAATTCATTTATCAATGTGTGTCAGAAAGAGAGACGCTCACATTTTCTGTCCACTCTTTTGGGGAGCCTGGTTTAGAGTGAAATATATGCTTAGATATCAGGATGAAATCCCGCTTACCCTGGAGTTTTTGAAATTCGTTAAACATCTTAGCGGTTCCCATTTGGTACTCATATCCAGTAGAGTTGCAAAACTGCAGTTTGAGTGTATTTTAAATTTCCTCAAAACTACGAAGTGGAA